>PITA01002721.1:111193-154575 GCA_004023965.1 Spilogale gracilis | reverse complement strand
TGCAGCATTATTACAATAGTCAAGACATGGAAACAATTGATATGTCCACTGACAGATGAATAAATAAAGAAGGTGTGGTGTGTGTGTGTGTGTGTGTGTGTGTGTGTGTGTGTGTGTGTGTGTGTGATGGAATATTATTCACTCATTTAAGAAAAGGAAAACCTGGGGCACTTGGGTTCTCAGTGGTTAAGCCTCTACCTTAAGCTCAGGTCCTGATCCCCCAGTCCTTGGACTGAGTCCTGCATCCGGCTGCCTGATTGGCAGGAAGCCTGCTTCTCTCCCTCTCACTCCCGCTGCTTATGTTCCCTCTCTGACTGTGCTTCTGTCAAATAAATAAAATCTTAAAAAAAAAAAAAAAGAAAAGGAAAGGAAAACCTGTCCTTTGTTACAATATAGATGTATCTTGAGGTTATTATGCTAATGAAACCAGGTAACATGAGACTTCCTTTGGAAAACAGTTTGGCAATATCTCAAAAATAAATCGTATGACCAAGGAATCCAAATTCTAGATATATACCCAAGAGAAATGAAAACATATGTCCCAACTATCCACCAAGTAATGAACAGAAAAACAAAATGTGATATATCCACTCAGAATAGTTTCAGCCATAAAAGAATGAAGTACTGACACATACTACAACATAAGCAAAACTTGTTAACTTTACACCAAGTGAACAAAGCCAATCACAAAAGGCCATCTATGTGATTCCATTTATATGAACAGTCCAGAATAGACAACTCCATAGAGACAGGATTAGCTGTTGCCAGGGCTGTGGGGGGATAGGAATGGAGAGTTACTGCTAAAAGTACAGGATTTCTTTCCAGGTGATGAACTTTCTGGAATTGTGGTTGTACAGTTCTGTGCATATTATAAAATCGCTGAATTGTAAACAATAAAAGGGTGGGTGAATTTAATGGTATGTGAAGTAGATATCAGTGATGCTGTTAAAAGGAATAACAACAATAAAAAATAGAGGAACAGAGGTCCAGAGTGGATTCATCTGATTGCCAGTGACTGAAACAGATAGAACTGGCTACTGATATAAGTACCTCTGGTACTGCCATAAAACGTAGTCCCTGTGCCTGCCAAGTAGGAGCATCTATACTGGGACCTGTTTTATATCCTGTAGTGGTGATCCCAGGCTTTCATCCATCACCAAAACACTTGGCTACTTTTACACCTATTTCCCCAGCTCCCTCATCCCATGACCACATCCTGACAACTATTTGGTTAGACTCGAAGGAGTGCCATAAAATCCCTACTTACCCTTACAATTTCCGTCTTCAACTCTGCTTTCAATTCATCATTTCCTTCCTAGTAAGGAGGATGGAGCTAAGGCAGGAAGTCGGTTTTATGAGCGGCTGGACTGAATGTGGTACTGCCTGTAGTGGTCTTCATTCACCCTAGAGGCTCTTACTCCACCTTGTAAGTGAAGAGGGACTTGAATAAATCACTGAACCCAGTGGCTAATTGAATTGGAATTAAAATCACTTCACATTGCATCTACAATTTCCTTGGGCTTAAAAGATGTGAAAAATGGCTGTAGCAAAGAATTAAAATAGAAACTTAATAAGCAAAAACTGACATTGTGTTTATTATAATAACAACATGAACTTTTCCAACACTTACTATGTACTGAGCTTTGTTCTAATTGCTTCATGTGTTACTCATTTAGCCCACACTGTATCCTAATGAAGTAGGTTATGTTATTATTCTTGTTTTACATATGAAAACCCGAGACTAGAAAAGGTTAGGAAATTCAGTCAAGGTCACAGACTGAGAAATAGCAGAGTCCAGACACTGATGGACTCTGCATTTCTAACTCTTGTGCTTCACTGTTTCTTACAAGGTCTCTTAAGCACATCCTCACAAGCATTTAGTAGTACCTGAGTATTCATCTTTGTCAATCATAGTAATAATAAATAATTAGTATTATTACAGCAAAATTTATCTTCTTACTTAAAAATTACTCAAAATTTGGTATTTTAGTTCAAACAGATGTATAGTTTTATTAGTTTTCCTAACCTCAATGTGGCAGAGATTGCTATATACCCAAACCTGATTTCTTCTCCCATAGTTCACGGACACACAACCAACTATATTCCCAAGCCCCCCTTGTATTAGCTGTGACCATGTGACTAGCTTCTAATGAATGAAATCCAGAGCTGGGTTCCAGAGCTGGAAGCCCATGTGCTTCCCTGTTTACTTTTCCCTTCCCAGTCAACTGGGAGAGCAACGGTCAGGGTGCTCTTAAGAGCCCCATCTTAAAGATGATATAGATGCCGATAGCCAGGGCTCCTGAAAGACTAGAGTTACCTCAGCTATTTGAATAAATAGGATTGTAGTTTAACCAAGAAATGAAAGTCTATTTTGTTGAGTTACTGAAAGGTTAGGCTATTTTTTATTGTAGCATCACATCCTGAGTAATACCTTGTTATTCTTCTGAATTACTCTATTATCTAATCATTAAGGAATGAGTGCATTGATGACTACATGGAGAAGGAGGATCTGGAGGAGGTGAAGTAAGCATTTCTTGAGTCCTTAGTATTTTCTAGAATCTTATATGCTGTTACAGATCCTTACAACCCTTTGAAATGAATAATTGACACAGGACACTTACAAAATCTACACATTCCACTACTCCTGGGTGTTATAAACAATGAAAACTTATTTTTCTTTTCCAAATGTGAGTGTGTAGAGGAGAAAACACATGGAAGTCAGGTTACTATGTACTCGTCTCCGTAAAAGTAGTGGAAGGTTGGTGAATTCTTTGTCTTATTGTATTCCTAAGCAAAGTGTAGAGACTTCAAGGTCATTTTCAGGTTATGGCCTCAGGTTTCAGATCATTCATTTCATTTTCTAAAAAGATCTTATTCATTTATTCATGAGAGACAGAGAGAGAGAGGAAGAGGTGAAGGGAGAAGCAGGCTCCCCACAGAGTGGGGATCCTGATGCGGAACTTGATCCCAGGATCCTGGGAAGGCAGACACTTAACCAACTGAGCCATGCAGGCAGCCCTCTTTTTCTTTTAATAGAAATAGCTTCTTTTGTGCTTCAGGTGTTGGATATCAAAAAAATAATTTTAGAATGTGTTAAATCTAAATTTTTATTCTCGAACAGTGATCAAATGTACTCTTCTCTTGTAGGGTATATGAATGTGTGTGTATTTTATCCAAAGTAATATTAACCAACAATAAAATTTGCTGGCAGAGACACTGATAATTTAAGATATGCATTAATATATAAATTATAATAAGTAACAGAAATAATATTTTTCTATATAAAAGAAAACATTAGGGTGCTTGTGTGGGTCAGTTGTGGGTCTGCCTTTGGCTCAGGTCATGATCCTGGAGTCTGGGGATTGAGCTGCTCTGCAGGAAGCCTGCTCCTCCCTCTCTCGCTTCCCCTGCTTATGTTCCCTCTCTAGCTGTGTTTATTTCTGTCAAATAAATAAATAAAGTCTTTAAAAAAAAGAAAGAAAACATTTATTCTAAATGAAAGTTTCTCTAGATATCTTCTAAGTCCAATTCAGTAGAATATAAACAGTTCATTAATGTGAAAAGTATAAGATATTATATTGTTTAACTTGTATATATTAATGTGGATTTAAATAATAAAAAAAGTATTACTTATCTCTTTAAGAATTAGGAAAATTTATTTCTGTGGTTGGGGTAGTTATCTATTGTTGTGGCCTTGTGTAACTGTAATTAATATAAGTCAGGATTTCTTTCTTAGCATCTGGAGAAAGAGGAATGATCTCTTCTAGAGACACAGTAGAAAACGAGTCTGTTCTTAATCTAAACTGAAATGTTGGGACTATGGTGACAAAATCCAAACTCTGTCCAATTTGGACATCATTTGGAGTTGATTTAAGCTTGTCACATGCAAACAGATTTCTTGTTTGAATTTTGAGTTGACAACCACAGATGCTTTAAGCACCGTTTGTGTTATGTAATTAAGAGCCTCCTTTTTTCTTTATTCTCCAAATGAATATAAGATGTTTATTGGGAATTTGGGCCTGAGGAACAGTATTCTTCAAGGCATAATCTAAACCCACTTAGCAAAACATGTGAAATCTCTTACAGCATGTAGAAGTTTTCTTTATGTACAAAGCACTGGAGAGTTTTAAACAGCACCTGCATTCATGGTCAGAACTGTTATTCTCTTATTTTTGCCTTGCTCTCTGTGTACTTAAAGTTCTCATCCATAAATCATTTTTATAAAATGAATAAACAACTTCTTTCCCTGATGAAGTACAAACTGACTGCACTAGTTACATTATACCTAAGAGTAACATATTGATAGAGAGTCCTGCAAAAAGGAAATGAATGCAGGTTTGTGCCCGAGAGGAAGGGAATTCATTAAAGCAAAAGGCAAATTAGACTGGGAATGAGGACAAAGAGCAAAACTTGGGTTCAGTGAACTTTAAGCTAGTGATATTTTCTAATAATTATTTAAACACCACTAATGAATTTGACAATGGCTGACTGTTGATGAACATGAAGCAACTTACTTAAATATTTAATAGAGGTCATCAAAGCCAGAGGAAATGAATGACCCAATGAAAAGAAAATTAGAGATTCTAATTTTTAACCTGATATTTTCTGTAAGAAGAAGTTAATTTTATAGTAATTATCATACCATAACTCTTTAGTGCTTGGTAAACATCCTCTCTGTCATACATAATAAGAGGAAACAGAGACTGGATCTACAGAACAAAGTAGAATGTGGATTTTCATGTATGCACCAAAATAGTCAAAATAATTTAAAGGCTCTCAATAAATTTTGATGCAAAACCATGTTATTTTTATCCATATAGGTACAGTGACACCAAAATTAAATGATCAGAATTTATCTGAATTGAAGAACTTAATCATTTTGGTAAGGGCTCAATTATTTTGATGAATTGGGTGTTTGATGTCATGTAGGCCAAACATCTGGATCACTGGCTGAAAAGCAACTGAGGTGCATGTCCTGAACTATGCTTTTCTGACACATGTGGCAGAATCCTAAGCAGATGCTAATGTCGCATATTGTTTTCTTATCTGAAGTTAGACTGCGGCTCTGATTTGAAACTGATTTAAGGTAATTTTCCAATAAGATTTACTAAGTTACATGTGATCCAGTAATTTAAAATAGGATGTCTTAAATAATGAAGTGATTGTAGAAATTTAAAAAAGAGCATCCAAGTCTCTTACTGCACAATGAAAGAGCTATATTCTGACCTCTGGAGCTATACTTTGTTGAAACCTATAAATAACAAACATAAAAATCTTCTAAAGTTGAATATTTTACCTACATGACTTAATTTGCAGATTTAACATTTAAAATCATATAGTCACTGACCTCAGAGCCACCAAATTTATGAATCTTTTCCACTTGTGCATGATTTATGAGCCAATAAATTTAAACTTATTGAAATCCCATGATCAATGTCAAAATCATTTATAAAACTTCCTTTTGTACATAAACGCTTCCTGTTGTAGCTCCTAATTCTACCCTGGAGATCCCTAACCTCATTCCATGATTGTTGACTTTCCTTTCTTCCCATCTCTCGATGCTTTCCAAGCCTATCCAGCTGTGGTGAACAGACTTCGCTCATAAAGCCTTTCCCTCAGAGATAAGGCCCGGCTTCACATAATCTTAGCACACCCTTTCATTTCCTCTCATGCTTGAATACTTTCAAATGCAGACTTTCCAGTCTTAAAAGTGCCATAAACAATTTCCTAGTACATTAAGGACAATTATCACACTTTTGTTTTTGCTTGTACAATGATAAATTCATTGCCATGCCACAATGAAGTTAAAATCATTCTGCAGCACTAGAAAGTCTAGATGACATGAGATATCAACCTGGATGACTTCCAAACGCAAATCATAGTGGGACATTATGACAGTCACACCTCCCATTGCCCCCATCAACAATCCCACCATTAACTGAATTTCCATTTAGGAAAACAACAGTGGCAATAAAAAGTCAAGCATATTCTCAGAGATAGTACAGAAGTTCAGTGTGAAGAAGATGAAAGCTTAAACCTGCTCTTGAGAATGAGGCTTGGTGGTGGTGTTAGAAGGGTGACCTGTTAGATCCTTATGTTCTGGTCCTACTTTTCTTTTTAACCCTTTTCCACTCACATCACCTGAATGTTTTCTTGTTTTCCTGCCTAAGAAAGAGTTGGCTATTTCTTTTTGTTTCTAGTGACAAAAACTGATTAACAATTTCAGCTTCTGAGAACTGTCACTTTCTAGGTAGCTTCCCCCTGCAGAGAGTCTTTCTGAACTAACTCAGAATCCATCCAATAACTCCTTAATGTGAGAACCCTTTACATAGTTGAAGCTCATTTACATATTCTTCCTGCTCATCTACTCCAGAACTAAGCCCTTTAATCCCATAAAGCAATCCACAAATAATCAGGTTTCCCAGGAGGTCTTAATTTAGATAAGCCTCTTCGAAATATATGATGTTGCCAATATGCCTTTGAAATGACAGTGCCCATAACTAAACACAAAATTCCAAATTTAATCTAATTTTATCTAAATATATGCTACTATTAGTGTAACTGTAGGGAATGTTAGGTCTTTTAGCACATGTAAGTTTTCTGGACTTGTTAAATTTGGGGTCAATTAAAATGTTCAGATTTTATACATTTCGTGTGTGTGTGTGTGTGTGTGTGTGTGTGTGTGTGTATGAAAATGCTTTCAAGTTCAGTTTCCTCCATCAGTACATTACATTTTGCATAGCTGTTCAAACTGTGTAGTAACAATATATTATAAATAAAATGTGTACAAGCTTTTTATTTTGTTTTCACTTTTCTTTTCCTCTTAGATGTATGAAGGAAGGTGAAGGAACAAAGTGTTAATGAAGAGCTTTAAGACTAAAATCCTAGAAGTTAGTCTAGAGCAAGTAAAGAGTTATAAGAAACTCTGCTTGTTACCAAAAGAAGATTGAAAAATATAACATCCAGATATTTATGAGATTGAACCAGACATAGATATATTTGCTGTACATTCATAAAATATTTCTGAAAGTATACACAATAACTGGTATACCAATTTCCTCAAAGATAAGGATATGGGTTGCTAAAGAACATAGTGAGAGAGGAATTTTCACTCTCTATTTGCTGGCATCTTTTAAATTTTGAATGATGTAAATTATCATTTATTCAAAAAATAATCATCTTTTTGAAATAAAATAATGGATCATCCCATATGTATTTTTGTAGGGTTAGAATTTATTTTCTGGAAAGATATTCAAAAGTGGTTAACAAGGGTTATTTTAAGGGTGAGCATATTTTCTCTTGTTTTAATCACATAATTATAAGTATATATTTAAATGTCAACAAAGATTATCTACCACATATTTTTTCTTCATTAAGTCTTCCTCTATTTTAAAGAATATTTTCTAAAAATAGTTACTATAAGATCAGGAAGATAGCCTCATAAACCAAAACTCAGGATGTCAACAAAATGATTTGAGACAACAATCATTTTAGGTTCTTCATAGACACTATTTTAAGAAAAGATCAGCTTTTTACATTCATGATGTTTTTTTTACCCCAAATTCTTTTCTTTGCAGAACTTGATAATCACATGTCTCATGATAAACTCAGTATTTCCCATGTGATCTATGTCCTAATTTATTACTGATGACCTGTGTTCCATGTTGCTGTCTCTACTTACTTACATTATTTTAAACCAAAGTTAGGGTAAGGAGATGGCCAGAGAATGGTCTAAAAGCAATGACCACATCATTTGTGTTTTCCAAGTTTCCTACAACAGTTTCTGGCACACAAAAGACAGTTAATTAATACTTGCTGATTAGAACTTAAAAAGGAAAGTTGCCACATGGATGTTTCTAAAAGACATTCTCAAATAGAATTGTGTTGATCTTAAGAAGTAGTGTGGCATCAATTAACCTGAAATCCTCTCCAAATTTCAGGAATATTTCAGAGATTCAATATGGGTCTCAATCCCAAATTTATCCAGCAGGGGAAAAAAAAGATAAGACCAACACTTTCCTTTATCTATCTGTTTTGACAAAAAGTGCATATCTTTTTGAGAATAAAGGTGACCACTTGGAAGAGCATTACTTAGTCTACCCAGGCACTGGAAGGCATGAAATGTCCTACTTATTACAGATAGACATTTAGGTTCTTACTTAGGCAAGTGAAATATTCTCCTTTTTTTTTTCTTTATCCATCAGTTCTATTATAAAAAAACTATTATTTTGGATTGCCTAGAAAGATACTAGAAGGATTTGTGTAGTCATGTTGTTTCATAATATATTGGTATTTAGAGATGACTTATTCTCTTTAGTAACATATAAAATAATAAAATCATTAAAAAAAACCTGTTAAAACAGGGCACCTGGGTGGCTCAGTTGGTTAAGCAACTGCCTTCGGCTCAGGTCATGATCCCAGAGACCTGGGATCAAGCCCCACATCGGGCTCCCTGCTCGGTGGGAAACCTTCTTCTCCCTCTCTCACTCCCCTTGCTTGTGTTCCCTCTCTGGATGTATTTCTCTCTGTCAAATAAATAAATAAAATCTTAAAAAAAAAAAAACCCTGTTAAAACAGATCATCAAATATTCTATAACCAAGCCCCCTTATTGAAAGATTCACTGTAAATCAGACTTCAAAATCTCAACAAATACCCCAACTTTGTCTTCCTTCTCTGAGATACTATGGCACATTCTTCTTTATGGTGGTAAGCAATAAATTCAGCTGACAGGCTAAATTATAGCAGCTAATATGACTAAAATTATAAAGAAACTGCTTACAAATAATAGCAATAGCTAATACTTTTAATTTATCTTCAAATTTTATGAGAGGGAAATTACAGGTTAGGTTTTAGAGTCTTTATTTCAACATTCATCCTTTAGGTATAATGGGAAATAAAACATTCAGTAAATGTGCACTTAAATGCAATGTAGCAGGGAATGCAAGAAATAGCGACTATGACCCATCATGTCTTCTTTTAACTTAAAAGGACAATGTCTTCACTTTTTTTTTTTAACTCCCCAACAATCTGTGTCTTTATATTGTGGCCTAAAATTTCTTGAGATTTGCTAGAGTTATAGACTCCATTATTTCCTCTCTAGGTTTACTTTCCCATGAATTTAATAAGATTTGACAGAGACTCAGATATGAAAAGGTTTTCTCCTTAAATAGAGGAATTTTCCCAGAGTGCTGCAGTGATTCACTTGATGCACTATTTTGAGAAGTTTCAGATATCTTCAGAAAATTTTAAAGATACAGAAAGCAATCTAATTTTTATGTATTACCTATACTCTATTGTTTATTGTTATTCACTAGGAAAATTATCCAATATTTTAAAGAGGAATTTATTTCTTTTATATTGTTGAGAGATTCCATAGGTTTAGAATACTGAGTTGAAAGTGTTTATTTCACAAAATTATCATTACAGAAGGAACAAATAAAAACCCAGATGAAATATGATTTCGTTTCCTGCTGAGTAACAGTTTTCCTCAGCTGAGCTTATGACATTGGAACTGTGTTGGCAGATCATGAGTGTTTGGTAACATCAGTGAAAACAGACTTACATGGTTTGGGTTTATGCCCCAAAGCTCACGACCATACTCTTTGCCAGTGATCTACACATGTAAAGCACATGAGCAGGTGGAAGTGGGATTGCGTGATTGTTTCTTCCTTTGCCCATAATTTATTCCTTGCATGCTATATTTGAACACCCGTTTTATGTTTGAAGATTTTTAAATGCATTTATTTTTACTTGTTACTTAGTAGAACCAATCATCTAAATTACAAAAACATTATGAACTGATATAGCTATACAAACAAATCCTTTACTTTCTCTCTAGATAGCCCCAAATAATAGTTTTATAAAATAATTTCTGGCTAGAGGTAAAAAATGTCTTAAGCATGCTCTGCTGAAATGTTCATCTATAATAAATTTAATATTCTGATGACTGCTTAGACTTAGTAAGTCATGGCATTCTGAATGGTCTCCCTGAGTAGCTACACTCTCTCCTTCCCCACCCTCATTTCCAGAAAAACATGCAGCCTGGGCAATGTACTTGTCTTCAAAACAGATAGGTAGAGGACAGGGAGGGCTTTATATGGAAGATGGTTTGGAAGGGTTGGTTTTTTGTTTGTTTATTTGTTTTGTTTTTTGTTTTCTGATGGAAAAACTGAGAGCTTTGTCAAATCTCTAAATTGGTCCTGAAATTTTGTGACTTCAGACCTATACTTCTTGATGCCACACCACTTTTCAAAAACAACCCTCTTGTATTTGAGATTGCCTTTTGAAACAATTCACATGGTCACTTTCCTTTATAAGTTTTCAATGAACAAATATTTATTCCTGTTCAGTTTGCCAGTCATCTAGGGAGTTTCAAAGACAGTAAAAGGTACTGTCTCTATCAGTGGTGGACACACCCTGAGGTGGACACACCTCCAGTGAGTCATGTCCTTGTATAAACTCCTCCTCTTGATTGTAAATGGAACTAGTGACTTGTCTCTAGCCAATGAGATATAGCAAAGGTGGCAGGATACCATTCCCTTGACTAGATTTACATGTATGGCAAGCCTGAAGGGATTTTGCTGATGTAGGTACAGTTGATTTTGTGTTAACTGTAGGGGAGATCATCTTGGGTAGGCCTAATTTAATCAGATGAAAGTCCTTAAAAGATGGACTTCACCCCTTTTTGAGACTTTCCCTCAATGGCTTTGAAGAAGTAAGTTGTCAAGTTGTGCAAAGGCCTGTAAGAAGGCCATAAGCCAAGGAACTACAGATTACTCCAATGAGTGACCTGTGATTGACAGCAACTTCAGTCCCACAGTCACTCAGAACCAATTCTGCCAACAGCTACACAAACTGGGAAGAGAACCTCAAGTTCCAGAAGGGAACAGGGCCTGACACACATCTGAGCACAGTTAAGCTGTGTCTGGACTCCTGACCCATGAAACCTATGAGATGATGTTTAAAATTTGTGGTAATTTGTTATACAGCAATAAATAATTAATTCACTTTATTTATATATATATTTATTTATTTATTTATCCATTCATTCATTCATTCATTCATTTAAAGATTTATTTATTTTAGAGAGAGAATGGGGGGGGAAGGGAGAGAGATAGAGAAGCAGATTCCATGCTGAGCATGAACCCTGACACAGGGCTCATCCCAGGACCCAGAGACCATTACCTGAGCTGAAACCAAGAGTTGGCTGCTTAACCCACTGCACCACCCAGCTGCCCCTAATGTACAATCTTTAAAGATTTTATTTATTTATTTGACAGAGAGAGAGATCACAAGTGGGCAGAGAGGCAGGCAGAGGGAGAGGAGGAAGCAGGCTCCCTGCTGAGCAGAGAGCTGGATGCGGGCCTCAATCCCAGGACCCTGAGATCATGACCCGAGCCGAAGGCAAAGGCTCAACCCACTTAGCCACCCAGGCGCCCTAATGTACAATTTTTAAAACATTCTCTGAGTTATTCCCATGGCCCTGACTTGGATTTAAAATAATGTCAAAAGAAATAGAACAATCTGGAAAGTAGCATAGGTCATGTAATAAATTAGAAAATAGATCACAAGAAAAATACCAACTTAAATAATCTGTTACATGTTTATCAACCTCTACAAAATAAAACAAAATTGGGTGAACATATATTCACAAGAATGCATATTGAAAGCTGATCATTTCTCGAAATAGTTTTTTTTACAAAGAACCTAAAATGACTGTTGATTCAACCTCATTTCACTAACAACAAGAGTTTCAATGTGTCAGGCTGTCTTCTTGCTCTTACTGCTATTGTCCTTCAAAATATGAGTTGTTTTCAACTTCAGCCAGAATATATTGGAGATTTTAGCTTAATTCCTCAGTGCTTATGGTATATGCCTTTTGTAAAGCTAAAACATAATTCTTTTTTTTTTTTTTTTTAAAACATAATTCTTAAAAGAGTTATACTTATTGAGCAATAGTGCTTTCGATATTGGATACTTTATGACAATATTCTCAGACTATTTCATGAGAACCATCAGTTTTCAATGAAAAGTAATCTTAGAAACTAGAAATTGCCTGTTATAGCATATATTTCACCCTTTTTTGGAGAAATTAAGAGTTTGCTTGTACCCAAGTGATCACAAAATTTATTATCCAGTAGGGATATATTGAAAATGAAAGGAATAGTTGGAATTGAAACTGGGGCAACATCAGGGTAGCAGGACTCTTCTTGGAAAACCAGGCATTTTTTGTCACTTTGGTAAAAAGTCCCTTCCAGGTAATAGAAACAATGCTATTCTTATATTCATTTGACTTTTTGGGGGGCTTTTGTTTCTTACAATTATGACTGGTACCAAAACAAAACAAAAATACTTTCACCCAAAAGAATGTCATAGATTCTTCTTTTTTTTTTTTTGCCATACATTATTCTTAATAAATTTATGTTTCATCTGAGAAAGTCAGTGTTCTATGCTCTAATTTTAGGGTGCCTTGTTAGACATAATTCATAACACTGTATTATGTAATTGAAATTTGCTAAGGCAAAAGAATTTAAATGTTCTCACACACAAAGAAAGATAAATATGTGAGGTGATGGACATGTTAATTAATTAAAAGGAGTGAATCCTTTCACAATGTAAACATTTATCAAATCATTACATTGCATACTTTAAATACCTTACAATTTTTTGGCATTAGTTATACTTAAACAAAACAAAGCAAAACTCCCAAACTGTGGCATCCTATCTCTATCTCTCTTTTTTAAAAATTTTATTTATTTATTTGACAGAGAGAGAGATCACAAGAGAGGAGGAAGCAGTCTCCAAACCCGACGCAGGCCTTAATCCCAGGACCCTGAGATCAGGACCTGAGCCGAAGGCAGAGGCTTTAACCCACTGAACCATCCAGGCGCCCAGCCTCCTATCTCTTACAGACCTATTCTAACTTTCTATCCCTTGTTTTTTTGCCTATTACTGTAAATACAATCTGCTAAGCTCATTCAGTATGGACCAACTTCTCTTCCTTTTTGCTTTTGATTTCCTTCTGTTTGAGATGGAGTGAAGAGTAGGGATTTAAAGTGCACATGATGGATTCTGGCTGCCTTGGTTCATGTCATGGATCTACCATTTGCAACCATCGACAACTTAGTTAATTTTGATATGCTTTCATTTTCTTACTGGTAGTTGGGAACAAAACTGAAGATTTAAGAAGTACCTATTTTTTGGATTATTCTGGGAGTGTTGAGCACATATGTAAGCACTCAATAAATGATAACTATCATTATGTCTATAACTATCATTACTATTATTAAGCTTCCAGGCAGACCAATTCATTTAGGTTTTATAGGGTAACACAAAATTTTCTTTAGCCAGGAAAATAAATTAAATGCTTCCTAAAAAATTAGCTTGTTAGCTTGAAAGAAAACCAGCTTGGAATCTGCAGGCAAATGTTTGTTATGGTCAAAGAGGATTGTGGTTATATCACTAAATAAACATTGGTCATCATTCAGAATTGGTTTGGTGATATATTTCAACATGAAAATATCATTTTGTGTGGAATGACAAGATATAAACTGGTATTCTCTCTTCTTTACCGAAAGTAGCTACCTCATGGCTTTATAACAGTAATTGAAATGAAGCATTGGTTAAGGAGATAAAATGCCTCTAAAGCGTTTTAACAGTTCTCAGGGAAATGATTTTAAAACAAAGGACTATGGCAATGGAAAAATGTCTGTGTGTTAAAGCCAAAACATACTTCCGTGACTTTGGTCTTTAGAGACTAAAATTCCAGCAGGATTAACTGATTGAAGTTCTAAGCATACTTGATAGTTCTGAATCAAGTTCAAGTATTCACATTTACATCAGTGCCCCAGAATTAGATATGGTTTACTCTGACAATCAAGTTCAGTGGATAAATCATTCCTCATTAGAGCTATGGTACTGTTAAGAGTATGGCATATGACCTTTGGAAGGTGGACACATTTCC
Organism: Spilogale gracilis; assembly: GCA_004023965.1. NCBI lineage: Eukaryota > Metazoa > Chordata > Mammalia > Carnivora > Mephitidae > Spilogale > Spilogale gracilis. Next base: position 140,611 of record PITA01002721.1, on the reverse strand, counting down.
CATGAAAGAGACTTTGAGTGACAATATAGTAGAAATTTAGGAAGCCTGGCCAAAGAATGTTTTCTATGATTCATTTTGCTAATTTGGTACATTAGCTCAAATTTGCCGTTAAACTAAGCTAAGATCCAAGTTACTCAATTACCAAAATATCCAGTTTTTTGTCTCTAGAAAAAAAAAGGTAAGGGAGAATGAAGGTGATTCTTGAGATATGAGTCAAATTGTATCTCAATATTTTGGAAAGGTGAATCATCTCTGGGATATATTGCTTTTGTCACATCATTTGGTTTGAAAAAAAAAAAAACAATGATTACACAAAACAGAAGCACAGCAATCTTCAAAGAAGAAAATTGAGTGAACAGAGTCTTCCCTTTCTTTTCTTTTGTTTTGCCTGTTTGCTTTTCTTTCTCTCTGAACTTTATTTTCCTTCTTCCCTTCCTTCCTTTCTCTTCTCTTCCTTCATTTCTCTTTCCACCATCCTACTCTTTTTTTCTTGTATTTGTTGGCAAAGTTCAATAAGTACAAACATGAAGATACTGTGTAATATAAAAGAAAGTAGGTTGAGAAGTAAATGTAAGGATCAAGTGACATATCAACAGGAAAAAGTGAACACAATGCACATACATACACAATGCAAATAACTCAAATAGGAATTTCAGACTCTAATCCTCTCTATAGATGGGGTGGATGATCCTTCACTTCTTTTTCTTCAGTGAGTAGCATAACCATAGACTTCATAAATATTATTGAGATTTGATTTTCAAATCTACAAATTTATCTCTAATGTCTTACATGAGATTGAACTCTTATTTCTCAATTCTCTTTTGGGAGCTCCACCTGCATTTTCCCATAGGTACTTCAAATTTTACAGGTCAGCCCAATTTTTTATTTCCCATCAAGTCATACCAGATCTGCCTTCTATATTCTCTATAACTATGGCTAACAGAGCCACTATCTTCTCATTGGCACGAGCACATACTTTTTCAACTTCTTGGACAAGCACTGGCTCATCAGAAAAGTGAAGATTATGAAAAGGTCTAGAGTAAAGAAACTGATTTAACTTCACTTAACCCATTGTTTTCTCATCATAGACTCTTACTCTATCAGAGTAAAAAAATTTTTTAAAAATGTAAAAAACTGTAAGATCCCCTACTATACAATGTGACTTCTGTTGTATCTTTAACCTCATTTCCTACATCTCTCTGCCACTCATTCTCACCTCTCCAGTCGTACTGGCCTCTTTGCTGTGGACTGATTCTAATTCATCCTGTGGCTATCAGGTTAGCCTGCTCATAGATGACCCTAGAGCAATAATCCCAAGAAAGCACAGCTTTAAAGTAACTTCAAAATTGTTAGGCAAGTAAAACTGCGAGATCGATATCTAACCTACATAAAATATTTGTAATCCCTTTGGGAATTTATTAGCCCACAAAGCTCAACTCACTGCTTTTCATAAACCATAATTGTTTCTTAAAGCTGATCTTGAAGTGTCTTTCTCATTTTTCTGTAGATGCCATTATTTTTTAGACATAGTGAATCTGAGTCTTTGAAAGTAGTAACAAAATTCAAACCTGTGAAAACTTTTCTGTGATGAAGTCTTTTCCTGTTAGAATTTCTAATAAAGTCAAATCACACTATATCATAGGTAGTAAAGACAGCAAAGTGGTTAAGAGTCCAACATTTGAATCTAAATGACTATACCCCAAATTTTGTTCTGCCACTTACTCACTGTGATTTTGATCAAATTATCTCTTTAGGCTACAGTTTTCTCATATGTACACCTGGAATAATAATTGACTTTTCCTTTCCTACTAGGTAATTCTTTCTAGTGAAGACAGAAAAGGTCAGTATTCCTAAACCTTAACATGTGTGAGGTTCACTTGGGGGTTAAAAATGTCTGGGCCCTATCCCCAGTGTTTCTGATTTAGTAGATATGGGATGAGACCCAAGAATTGGCATTTCTTTCTTTTTTCTCTTTTTAAGATTTTATTTATATTTATTTGAGATATAGAGAGAAAGTGAGAGAGAACACAAGTTGAGGTGGGGGGAGAGGGAGAAGCAGACTCTCCACTGAGCAGAAAGCCTGATGTGGTGCTCGATCCTGGGACCCCAGGATCATGACCTGAGCTGAAGGCAGAGGCTTAAGTAACTGGGCCACCCCTCCCCCCTTTTAAAAAAGATTTTATTTATATATTTGAGAGAGAGAGGAACGGGGGTGGGAAAAACAAAGGGGAAGGGAGAGGGACAAGCAGACTCTGCACTAAGTATAGAGTCCAATGTGGGGCTCCATCCCAGGATCCTGAGATCATGGCCTGAGCTGAAGCCAAGAGTTGGACTGATTGAGCCACCCAGGCGCCCCCAGAATTGGCATTTCTAACAACTTTCTTCATGATGCTGCTGCTGCTGGTCCAGGAGCACACATTGAGAACAGAATGTACTGGGCTAGAATATACCATGGTAACAAACAGTTCCAAATTTCAGTGGCTTATAACAACAGAAGTTCATTTCTGATGTATGCTGAATGAACTATGCAGTCTTCAGGATGGGTATGCTTAACACTATCCACTCGAGGGCCAGGCTCCTAGAGGTCCCATTACCACATGTGTTTCCATGGTTATCACAGAGGAGGATAGGAACATGGTGAATCGTGAGCTAGCCCTTAAAATTTCTGATTAGAATTGATCACCCAGTGTTAGTTATTATAAGTAAAATTTTACCACAATTTCTCTTTCTGTGAATACCACTGAGTAGCACTGGGCCACTTTTCAAGAAGGACATTCTACCTTCTGTTACTTATTCCAGCATGCTTAAGGAAAGGAAAAGTCAGAAGAGCAGAGGGGAGAGAGTTCTCATCTTTGTGCTGACTTTGTGAAATAATACTCTCCTCCCCTCCCCCCATATCTTCTTAAACTGACTTCTGTTACTTCAGGCTCTTGTCATTATACACATCCCGTTTCTGGGAAACTTTCCAGCCTCAAATTCTGGATCCTTTTTCTTTAGTCTTGCTTGCTTTGTGGTCAACATAATAGCTAAAAATTATTGATCAGGGCATTATATCAAGTGCTTTACATATACCCTTCCCTTTAATCACTGAATCTCTTATCCCCATTTTATAGGTAAAGAAACTGAGGCCCAGAGGCCTTTCAGCCTTAATCTGATAGTTGTCCTCCATTTGCTTCCTTGAACTTGATGCTTTGGACCTTCCCTGGCTTACAGCCCCCACTTCACCTGATTTGTGAACTTCCTATGCTATAGGCCTGAGCTCACACAGGGCACTTCTCTGCCTAGCTTGACTTCCATAAAGGAGGTTCAGGCTAGGATAATAAAAACATCTGCTTCTGAGTTCTTCCCACGGTTGTTGGGGAGCACAGAACACTACAAATACTCTCATGTTGAATACTTAAACTTCAGAAACCTGTAGCAACTGAGGTACTGCTTTCTTCCCTTTAGGCTTCATGTAACCCTTATTTTTTAGTGAAGTCTTTGTGTTCAATGAATTATAATGACAGCATGGGTCAATTTTTCCTGAATTCCCACCCCTTATTTTAAATCTCATTTTAGAAAGACAGCAAAGTATAATGGGAGGAGCACAGGCTTGGGATCCAGCTAAGCCTGGGATCACATCCCTCTCCCCTATTCAACAAACTGTGGGATTTTGAGGAGGGCACTTGGTAGCTCTAGGCCTACTTCTTATTTGTAAAATGAGAACAATAGCAATTACCTCAAAGAAACCCATTTTGAGGTAAAACATCACTTTTCTGTGCCACAAAAGCCTGCCAGAAAATCAAACAGGAGGTAGAGGGGCCAGCAAGAGCTACACAACTGTAATTAATTAATGAGATATGTGGGTCTGCTCGTTATAATTTTTTCAACTTACTTGTGCTGCCAAAAGATGAGTTTTCAGTCCCCAGGGACCAGGATTAGTAGCATGAAGAATTCAAAGTAATCCTCCTTTTTCTATTATGACTATTTGTTTTTCATCTCTGTTCAAATAGCCGATTTGATTTATTTCAGAGTTCTAGATTTACTTTCATATCGTTTGGTTATTTGTTTTTCAGTTTGCAAGTATATGTATCATGGATTACATGTGCTTTAGCATCCTATTAGGCATTATTATGAATACAAGAAAATTAAAAGGCATGCTTCCTGCTACTAATTGAGACAAAGTCAATACTCTAGAAACATTCCAGATTATCTATTATACAGGATCAGAATGTGGGTATAGATGCACACCTATAATATATGAGTGGGGCCCTCCTTATCCCCGATTTTGGGAGAAATATGTCACATGGATACTTTTCAAGGGACATTATATTATCTGGCAGATGGTATCTTGGAGTATATTTTTACAAGACACAAAGGGGTGGATTTCTGTTATGTCACCCCTTAGATATATGCCAGGTGGGTCTTATCAGAAAACTGGATTAAGAGAGGGAGGAGTATGTAATTTTCTGTTCCAACAGCTAAGCCCTCCAATGTTAAACAAAGTTTTAAAAAATACATTGCTTTCTCCAATTCATTCTCTTCAGTAATGTCAGAGTAGTCTTTTAAATATACAAATCTGGTCACGTCCTTTATCTGCTTTAAATTTTCATTGGTGCCACTGTTCTTAGGAGAAGTCATCAAATCCTTACCACTGTCCAAAGCCTCCTGTGGGCTAGCTAGTCCCTACCTCTTTGCCCTCACCTTTGTGCTAGGGAGACTCTCAACAGGAACCACACTGGTCTGCTTCTGTTCTTCCACATCCTGTTCCCCTCACAGCAGCCTCAGGCATGGATACCCACTGTGCCTTACATTGGAATGCAGTTCCCTATACCTTCCACTTCCTGCCCAGATCTCTACTTATTTTCAGATCTCAGCAAACCATTTTCTCTTGAGCTTTGTATCTTTGGTCAAGTCATTTAAATATTTTAAGCTTCAGCTTCCTCATCAGTAAAAGAGGGACAATAGCATCTTTATCTCATAGAGTGCTTGTTGGGATTAAGGAAGATGCTATATGTAAAATTCTCATCACAGTATTGGTACCTATGAACAATAAATGTTATTATTACCATCATCACTATTATCATTATTCTTCAGGGAAACTTTCCCTAATCCCCAAGACAAAGTCAGTCCGTTAAATTATGGATGTTCATGGTACTGCATTTTTTTCTTCTAAATATGTAATGTGATTTATAGTTACATACTTTTTGTCTTTCTTGTTGTCAGTTTCTCCCACTGGACTATAAACTCAGGAAGGCAGTTTAGCTCACTGCTTTATCCCCACTGCCTGTCACAATTTCTTGTACACGTTTACACTTCAAAAAAAAATGCATTGAGTGAATGAGTGGACCTATGATTACTTTGTTAGAAGAGATCTGTACATGGAGAATTTATTTTCTAAAATCCATGTCTTCATTAACAGGAGCTCTAAAGGAAACTTAGAATGTCAGGGGTTTTGCTTTTCATTTCCTGTCTGTTACATTAAAAGCAAACAAGCCAACAAACAAAAAGCATCTTTTAGTCCTCAATAACTCCCTAGAGGATCAAAGAAAAAAAAAATGCATCTATGCCTGTTTTAGGGCTTGGATTTAGGAATTCCATAGTTTCTAATCTGTTCCATCAGTATTATCTTACCTACGCTCAGATCTACAAGTGCTTTGTGAAAGGAGGTATTTCTGGGTTTTCTAATTCGATCCATGTGAACAGAAGGGATAATAAATAGCAGCCAATTTCCAGGAGTGAAGCCTATCTATCTGAGAATCAGGATCAACTTGTAGTGACAGGTACGTCAGCATAGAAGGAGCCTGCAAACGAAATACTGCCTGCGGGATAGGGTGAGTCTTATTATTGGTCAAAAAATCTTGTACTAAGTAGATTATGGGGAGTCAGAAAAATTCACATCAGAGTAAGCACATGATAGAAAAATAAGGAAAAAGAATAACGAGTACATGTGTTACCCAAAACTTATCAAATAAAATTCAAGGTTTACCTTCCCAAGAAGAGTTTAAACTAAGGTCGGAGGACTTTTTTTTTTTTAATCACCTTGTTTTGAAAAAACCTCCGCACCAATAATGGCTGTGTACTGTTCTATTTTAGATTGAGGTAAAAAACATTTCAAGAGAATCAACTTTTGGTCTTAGAAGTGATACTTCTTCCAATCTTCTTTCTTTTTCCCTTTCTCTTTTCTTTCTTTCTTTCTTTTTTTTTTTTTTTTTTTTTTTGAAAAACAGTAACAATAAAAATCTGCATATCTATAAGATATCAAGCACTTTGTTGGGTATTGAGGTGATAACAAAGAATAATGCCTGCTTCCCTTTTAAGAATCTGTATTCTAACTGAGAGGCCCCTGAGCAGACTTACACTTAGAGTGTGGTATAAATAGAGATTCACAGAAGAGAGATCCCTAAAACAGACTCAGGTATTGGCAGAGGTTTTGCAGAGAGATTAATGCTTGAACAAGTACTAATGGAAGTTGGTCAGATAAAGGATATGTGTAGGAAAGGTGAAAGCACTTCAGGGAGAGGAGCAGCAAATTGTAAGCATCAGAGATAGGAGAGAGCGTAAGTGTTATAAACATTTCACCTGTGTTCTGGTAGGCAGAGATAAGAGCTGAGGCTAAATGATAAAGACCCTATACTCCTCAGTAAAGTTTTGGGGCTTTATTCTAAGAATTATTTGGAACCACCAAAGGATTTTAAGTGGGGAGTCATTGTGTTACTTGACACTTTTATATATAGTCTGGCCAGCTAACTAATACTCCGTCTTGCTCTGCAGTCTTTGCTTTATCTGCCTGTTGTGAGTGTCCTGTAGAACACTGTCTTTCTGGCCACAGATAGTTGGCTAAGCTTCAGATAGATATCCTAATCAGATTAACCCTATCAGATGCTGACTCTTTTAAGTTTGGTCTGAGGGTGACCAAAATGTAGAGTTGGGAATGTTAACTCGAGAGCTATGGAATTACATATTCTGTCAAAAAGGTAAGGAAGCAGAGAAATCAGTATGGGGCACTTATTTTTATTACTATTCTTAAAAAAATTTTTTTCAAGATTTTATTTATTTATTTGACAGGGAGGCAGAGAGGCAGGCAGAGGGAGAGGAGGAAGCAGGCTCCCTGCCGAGCAGAGAGCCCGATGCCAGCTTCAATCCCAGGACCCTGAGATCATGACCTGAGTTGAAGGCAGAAGCTTAACCATCTTAGCTACCCAGGCGCCCAATATGGGGTACTTATTAAGGGGAAAGCAGATGCTTATGATGAAGCAAGATTACTTTCCTAAAATTATTCTTGTCCTCTTACAGTCTTAGCTCCTTTGATGACTGAATGTTTCCCTAGGTTTGGGTCCTGTAGACACTGTGCATTCTCATACTAGTTTGGGTTTCCCAGATGTACACCTTAAGACATAGATTCATCAGAAAAGTATTTATTTAAGAAGTGTTCCCTGAAAATATGAATCCAAACCCAATGGAGGGTAACTCTGGCTCAGCACCTCAGGGGAATTGTAGAGGCAGTGTTGGTCACACCTCTGAAGTTTCTGCAATCAGAGTTGCAGGGAGCCAGGGTGTTTCTGCCTTGTGACCTATCAATAATTAAGAACTGTCCCTGAAAAAAACAAATTCTGAGAGAATTCCAGTTTTCTGTGCCTATGGATGAGAAAAGCTTTTGAACACGGATTTGGACATTGACTGTTGAGAGTGGGCACGTACTCGGAGCATGTGGTAGAAAGTAATTACTGATCCAAGGAGGTAAGGGCAGAGCATTGATACTATTGCTTGAAATCCTTAAAGTTTTCTTTTTCTTTTTTCTTTTTTTCAGCTAACTAAAGTTTATTTTATGCAACCTTCAATCAAAAAGTCTAAAATAACACAATGATATCATTAGGTTATACTTTGTAACAAGAACTATGGGCTATAGTGCAGAGAATGGATGGAAAGGTTTGCAAGTTTGGAGGTAAGCCAGTAAGGAGGCTATTGAAATAATCCATTGGCTGATTATGTTATTTATTTTTAAAGAAAATTTAATTAAGTGTTTTGTTCACTGATTGATGGTACTAAAACAATGGTTAAGGCAGACAAGATACTAACATTAGCAGATATTTTGTCTAGTAGAGGCAATAGAGCAAACTGACAAAAAATTGAATTGGATGTTATGAGAAATATGTGCTTTAGGGAAATATTTGAAGGTACTGAGTCTGTACCTGAGTGTAGGAGAACATTCCTTGGATAAGTGTTGTGAAAATTGGATCCTCAAGGCACTTGGGTAGCTCATTTGGTTGTCTGACTCTTGATTTCAGTTCAAGTCATGATCCGTGATCTTGGCTCAGGTCATGATCTCAGGGTTTTGACATCCAGCCCTATGTCAAGCTCTGAACTGAGCACAGAGCCTGCTTAAAAGTCTTTCTCTTCCTCTCCCTCTGCCCCTCCCTACTCTTTCCCCTCTCTAAAAGAAAGGAAGAAAGAAAGAAAGAAAGAAAGAAAGAAAGAAAGAAAGAAAGAAAGAAAGAAAGAGAGAGAAAGAAGGAAAAGAAAAAAAAGAAATCGAATCCTCAAGGAGGGTATAGATAATACCTAGATAATAATAACCTAGAAAACCATAATATCGGGGCGCCTGGGTGGCTCAGTTGGTTAAGCGGCTGCCTTCAGTTCAGGTCATGATCCCAGGGTGCTGAGATTAGCCCTGCATTGGGCTTCCTGCTCAGCAGGGAGCCTGCTTCAGGCTCTCCCTCTACCTGCCACTCTCCCTGCTTGTACTCATGTGCTCTCTCTCTAGCAAATGAATGAATAAAATCTTTAAAAATAAACAAACAAATAAATAATAAAATTAATGTAATCAACTAGTCTTAAGAATTTACTGGATGTAATCCCAATGCTATTTACTTCTCCTTGACTTTTATTTCCTTTGGTTAGAGTAATTTTTTTAAGTTAGATTTATTTTTTAAGAAAGCCTGAGTCAATCATTACAGTAATTTATTAAGAAAATTTATTATGCCTCTTTTGTTTGTTGAAAGTTGTTTCCCAAACTTTATCATTTAGTTTTGCAACTCTCATAATTTTGCTTTAGCCATGTCCACCTATACTATTCTTTGAAAGAACTCTTTTTTTACTGTTCCCAAGCAATGATATCAGGTAAACCATAGATTTGATATATTATTTATATTTTTATAATGCATGATAAAATAAATGCATAACTGTCATGTATTACCATCAATCACAAATCACAGCAAATCTTCTTATATTAATAGTGGTAAATGTACTATGTTTGGGGAGATGCTGATTTAAATAAGTAAGTCTGTGAGAGGGTTAGACTCTGGGTGTTCCCTAGCTATGTCTTCTCACATAGCTACTTTTCAAAAAAGAAAAAAAAAGTAGATTTTTGCCAGTGGTAAAACTGTATGTAGATTAGAAACCATACATTTTGTTGGTTATCAAGAGACTCAATTATTCAGCACTAACATGACAATTCTGTTGGGAGGTTCATGCTCCCTTCAAACCTATGGGGGAGAACCCTTCCTTGCCTCTCACTAGCTTCTTGTGGTTTATTGGCAATCTTTGGTGTTCTGGGCTTTGCAGAGTTTCTTTGGGGGATGACTCACCGCATTCATTTTTTTATTACATTACTTGATTTTTTCAGTGTTCCAAGATTCATTGTTTATGCCCCACACCCAGTGCTCCATGCAATACATGTCCTTAATACATTCCTAAAGATGAAGGCAGAGGCTATGAGCTTTCAGGTTCCCTCAGAATACCCTCTTTAGTCCAGGGGGCACCGCACTTTTCTTGGTACATTAATTTGTTAGACCATATTCCTTAGGTTGGCAATTTTATTAAGAATAAAAGATTAAATGATAATTTATTAATAAAGAGAACTAAAATAAGGTAAAGCAAATAGAATTGAAGGTGAAGCATATCAATGAGTAAACATTCTAAAATAGGAAAGAACAAGACCTGCTGTGTGAACCGAAATATCTAAAGCCCACAAATGCCCTGTGTGACTAAAGTAATAAAAGTGATTTCTTTTGGAGAAGACATTTCTTAGGTTTGAATTAGGGGATGAAACTCTTAACACATTTCTAAGGTCAGAGAATTTGTGTGTTATATGCCCATAGGCCTTCAGGCAGCCAGTCTGCAAAACAAAGAGCAAGCAAATGGATATTCTGTGTGTTCTTGGCATCATTGCCCCTGAGATCTATGGAGGAAAAGATTGGCAGCATAGCTGGTCCAGCCCTGCTTTGGGGAGCCTACACAGTTACTTAACCACTACAGGACCAGCATATAGACCTTATTACCCAAGAAACTTGAGTTCCATTTGGAACAAGATTAGAAAAATGCATTTAATAGCAAAAGTGCTTCTGCACTATAAAAAGTCCCAATGGCAATGTCAAACATCTCTGCTACAGAATTAATCTAGTTGTAGAGTAAATAAAATTTATTTTGTTTGTTTTAAGCTAGTATGTTTTATTTTTTGAGCAGTTAGTTTGGTGTACAGGAAAATTGAGCAGAAAGTACAGAGAATTCCTCTGCCATACCCACAGTTTTCTCTGTTATTGACACCTTGCATTACTATGGGTTCATTTGTTACAACTGATGAAGTGATACTGATACATTATCATTAATGAAAGTTCATAGTTTACAAGGTTCACTTTTTGTATGGGTTTCAATAATGTCATGTATCTATCATTACAATATCATACAGAAGAGTTTTACCACTTTAAAAATTCCCTGTGCTCTACCTACGCACCCTACCTTCCTCCCACTGGTACCCTGGGAACTACTGATCTTTTTATCATCTCTTTGATTTTACTTTCCCTATAGTGTCATATATATAGACATCATACAGTATGTGGTCTTTTCAGATTGGCTTCTTTCACTTAGCAATATGCTTTTAAGGTTTTTTCATGTCTTTTCACTGTTTAATACCTCATTGTTTTAATCACAGAATAATAAATCATTGTATGGATATACCATAGGTTATTTACCCATTCATCTACTGAAGGATAGCTTGCTTCTAAGTTTTGGGAAATATGAACAAAGCTTCTATAAACTTCCATTTGCAGGTTTCTATATGAACATAATTTTTTTCTTTCCATTTTACTGAAATATATTTGACATAACAATATAAGGTGTAGCATGATGACTTGGCTTACGTATTGTGAAATGATTACAATAATAATTTTAGTTAACAAGCATCATCTCATATAGATACCCATTTGTTCATTTAGGAGCATGACTGCTGGAGTGTATAAGACTACATTCACCACTGTAAGGGATATCAAACTCTTTCAAAGTGGCTGTACCATTTAGAGTTCTTTTTTTTTTTTTTTTACTTCTTCCTTGGGTCATTTTTGTGTCCCTCCTTACCCTTTTATTCATTTCTCAGGTGTCCAGATTTCCACACGGCCTTCACTAAGCTCAGGAGTACCTAGTACCCTACTCTAGCTCCCTTTCTGAAAGTATTTCCAGTTCTCATTTCTTTTGGACTCTGATTTTTGCTAGGAAAACAGATAATACCAATAAGCCTTCATGTAGCACTTACTGTTTGTAATTAACTTCCACATAAAATTTTACTTTTAATTTTAATAAACTATTCACTGTTCAGGGCTTATTTTCACCAGCTTGAAGATGAAGAAACAGATTTAGCCAAATTTCATACAGCTCCTTAATAGTATAGAGGGACTGGACATTCTTCAACCATGTTACATATCTTCTGGAATGAGAAAAAAAGCAAATTAAATAAGCATACAAATAAACCAGCTACTTCTCCCAATTCAAACTGGAAATTTTAATAGCTAACTTGGCTGACATGCTACTCTTCCAGAAAATAAAGCCATTTAAAGAGTTGTGCTTCTAATACCATACCCCAAAGAAACAACTAATGGTGGTTATTTTACTCACTACAGGATGCTTTAATGACTAAGTTATAATTATATATATATATATATATATATATATATATATATATATATATATATATATATATATATATATATATATATATATATATATATATAACCAACCAGGCAACATCTCTGCCTTTTAAAATATGGTTTTACTGCTCTTTAAGTACAGAAAAGAAGTAGTAATGGTCCTTATTGAAACTATAAAAAGTTGTTAAGGGAGATATGGTCAGTAAGGGGTGGAAAAACTTTCCCAACATTTTGTAGGGTTGTTTGCTAACCTTTAAAAGGACATTTTTACATAGAGGTTTACCAAGCACATAAAATACTATTTAAATGTTTAAATCATTTTCTATTATGTCTACAATAAAGGCAGATCTTAGAAGTAAAAACTGAAATTGCACTCAATATTTGAAACAGAAAAAAATTAAGGACTCTCTAATAAAACTCTGACATTATGCTTTAATTAAATGTATCCTATTAAGAATCTCAGATCATCTCTCGTTTACTTTGAATACCCCAAATCCTCCAAGTGGTTTCTGGCCATTGTATAGACTTCTGCACACATTCAGCTTATTAATACCAAATGGTACATTGTTTGGAAATAATGAGCTATATTTCCTTGCCTTTCTGTACTCCCTGCATCCAATCTTATTTCCAAAATATCAGTGAAGTGAGAGTATATAAGCTTTTCTACTCAGCATCTGTCTCAGTTTCTTAACACTGCTAAGTGTTTCCTAACACTTCCTACACTAAGCATCACAAACTGAGTGGCTTTAAACAAGATAAATTTATCATTTGAGTTCTGGAGGCTGGAAGCCTTAAAACAAGGTAGGCTCATGCTTCCTTCAAACCTGTAGGGACAAATCCTTCTTCGCCTCTTCCTAGCTTCTGGTGGTTTGCTGGCAATCTTTGTATTCTTGGCTTATAGCTACATAATGCCAATCTTCTGCCTCAGTTGTTACATGGTCTTCTCCTTATGTGAGATGTCATTGTCTTCACGGGGTCATCTTTTTATAAAGATACCACTTATATTGGATTAGGGCCATGCTCCTCCTGTGTGACCTCAGATTAACTCCTGTAACAACCCTATTTCCAAATAAGGTCTTATTCTGAGGTGTTGGGGGTTAGAATTTAAACACATCTTTTTGGAGGTAGTAGGGGACACAAGTCAATCCATAAGAGCACCTTTTTTGTTTTTCTTGGAGCAATAGCATTCTTCTTGTGGAAAAATGCTTTTTAGCCATTTAGTTATCTAGGTCTAGTGTGTGCATCCAGCAACTGAGTAATAGTGCTGACTACTCAGTACTCTGTTTAGCTAGTTATCCCAGAAGTTGAAAGGGAACTGAATCTATACCTTTCAGAGTCCTTTTCTAAGATTTTAAAAATTGGATCTGAGAAAAAAAAATCAGCTTCTCTTGATGATGAAAGGCTTGTGAAACATGGAACACACTGACACCTGTTTCCAGATTCCTGGAGGAAATTAGTCTTGGAGAAAGAAATTCAACAGACAGAGCATAGATAAGAGATATAAGAGAATCCCTTTGGTTGTAGTTGCATAAAGACTTTGGCTTCAGTTAGTTTGAAGAGTTGGTTTTCTCTTATTTGCAAAGCAAAAATAAAATGAAATAAAGGAGCCAACTACAAGAAAGCAAAATCACTAAAGGACATTGACCTGGAGTTAGGTGGTTGCTACTATGAAGGTTATCCTTATAATACTCTCTCAGTGGATTGTTCTAGGAAAATTAGATTTCACATGGAGAAAGTCACTATCTCAGTTACGGATAGTGAGTCCAAAATTAAAGGATTTTCATTTTGAATCAGCACTAGATCATTGCATAACTTAGGTAATTTATTTGTTTTCTTTTGCCTTGTGTCTGTGTTGATACAATAGGAATAAATAATGTTTGTTGAGTCTAGAGGCATAACTCATTTAAGTGTTAAATATGTTTCAGAGTTAATACAGGCTTTTTTGTTCTATACCATTTTTTGTTGCTGTAAAAAATAATACAAAAATTTCCAATAAAGACATATCACTTAGATTTATGTTTATATTTTGAAAGAATGCCAATTCTATCAAAGTTGTGTGACCATGAGGACTTGGAGAGAGTTATTAGAAATAACAAATTGATATAATTAAGTGTACTATGATCTATGATCTAATATATCTTATCTAGATGTTTGTAGTTATAAGAAGCATATATATTTATGGGCACCTGGTGGCTCACTTGGTTAAGTATCAGACTCTTGGTTTTGGCTCAGGTTATGGTCTCATGGGCTATGGGATGGAGTCCCACATTGGGCTGCATCTGCTTGAGGGCTTTCTCCCTCTGTCCCTCCCCCCACCACACATACCTGCACGTGACCCATCTCTTAAATAAATAAATAAATCTTTGTTTTTTAAGATGCATATATATTTAGAATTATGTCTTTCTATTCCATGGACACTTTTGTCAGTATAATTTGCTTTCTTTATTAATTCAATATGGCATACTATAATCTTTACTATAGCTAATGAAGAAAGGATACATTAGTATTTTTGCCATTTCCTGAAAAATCTAATGACCTTACAACATTAATTTTATTTACTCTGAAGTTAGGACAAAGTCTGAGGATGGCCTTGTAATCCCCTTTCATGATCCAGAATATTTTAAGTAACATGAGAAACATTTCTGTCAATGAAGAGGAGCATGATACTTTAAAGAGAAGGGGAAAACTGTTCTCTATATGTTCCCTAGAACATATACATCATATATATACATAACATACTCACATCTATACATATGTACATGTCCATGTATAATACATATATATCAAGAAAATGCAATATTATAAATAATAAGATAATAGGGAACACTATATGGCATAATAGAAGATAGCTGGTTAATCCAAAAGAGAGAGAAAAGGAGAGGAAAGATAGCATAGATTTGGGGGACATTAAAGAGCAAATAGTAATATTTCAATGCTAAATAACTCAACAATAATATTAAAGAAAACCGAACTGAGGGCACTGAGTAGAAGACTAAAATAATAATTATATGGCTCTTAAAAGATAAACAACTGAAATATGAGAACACAGAGTGGTAGAAAGTAAAAGAATGGAAAAAGAAGTATGCACACACTCATCAAAAGAAAAAACTTGTGTAGGTATACTAATACAGACAATCATGTTTAAATCATAAAACATTAATTTTTAAAAAGTTCTAGTTCCTACCAAAGAGAAGGAGAATGTTTAAAGAAAAAAGGAAAAAAACCGAGCTGAAAAGATAACTGGATGAAATGAAGAGTAGATAATTGAGATAGGGACATCTGGGGGGCTCAGTCACTTAAGAGTCTGCCTTCAGCTCAGGTCATGTCATGATCCCAGAGTCCTGGAATCGAGTCCCTTGTTGGGCTCCCTGTTCAGCTCCCTCTCCCTCTGCCAGCCACTATACCTACTTGTGCTCTCTATCTCTCTGTCAAATAAATAAATAAAAACTTTAAAGAAATTTGAGATAGCCAGTGCTAGAAAACGAAAATTTTAATGGTAGAATTAAAATTCAACCTAGAAGAGGTGAAGAAAACTGCAGAAAAAGAAATGAGTGAGTTGGAGGACATATTTTTAAAGTGTTCTTAGAAATAAAAGGAAAGAGAAATGAGGAAAATACAATAGTAAGGGAAGGCTAGTGAATATGGAAAATAGATAATAATTATTTAAATTTTATTTCTGAGTAGAAACAAAAATAGAACAGAAGAAAATCAGATATAAAAAACTTTTGATCTGTGTTCCAGGTAAAATCACTGTAAAACAACTAGTGCTAGAAGAAAAGTGCCAACATTTTTTTTTTTAAAACTAGAATTAGAACTATGTGTTCCAATTGGACATACAATGGAAGGTGAGACTTCCCAGGGGGGTAAAGTAGGCTACATGCTTTCCTAGTTGTGTCTTTTTTTGAACATTTATTTGCATGGTTAGGCACTTCCAGGGGTTTGTGAAGCTAAGGGGATACAGTGATCCTTTCTATAAATAGGCTTAGATGTCTATGAACAAAAGCAGCTATAACAGAGGCCACTAAAAGTCTCCCATGACTAAACACACTCTTTATAACATTGGAGAACGTTTCCCACTCTTGTGTGGAAGCACTGCTAGAAGTCATCTCAAGCTAGTCAACTAGAAGTTGTATGTATGCCCAGCAAAGCGTTGTAAAAGCCGTATCATAGAAGACTCTTAACAATTTTGCTGAAGCACACCACTCTCCCTTTTTTAGCATAATCTACTTAGTAAGAATCAGGACATGGATTTCTGTCATCAAGGCTGAGTTGAGTTCCAGCTCTACTATTATGGTATAGTGCAATTTCAAATTCAAGGCATCAAGTTGCAGTGACTTTCCAGAACTTTCAAGTGACAAAGTTTGAGCTCAAAGTCACCAAAGCAAAAACATGTTTATGTTGTTACTGTTGTCTTTAATTTTCCCCAGCACCTAGGCAATGGCTACTGGATGGCTTGAACACTTATGAATGGAGTTCCATCTCAGAGTGACATCTCTGTGGTGCATATGAGTCTCGAGTTGAGAATTTTTGGCTCAGCTCATCCAGTGGTAAACACAAGAGATGAGTCACGAATACACATAAGCATACTAAAGAATTCTGGAACTACTTAAGAGACAGAAATCTTATGAAAGACTGTAACAATTATAATCAATAATTTTGAGCTTGGTGTAGTTGAGATATCAGTGTTAATGTTAATGGGACCACATTCAAAACTATAAAAGGTAATGAAGTCTACTATTCTCAGGTGGCACAAAGTTAGAAGAATAACACCAATAACAAAGCAAACTCCCATAAGTATCTGGGAAGCTATATCATTTAGGATCCAGTTGTAGAAACAGAAATCATAGCAGCGATGTTAAGCAAAAAAAAAAAAAAAGAAAAGAAAAAAAGAAAAAAAGGTTTGATGGAGAAATTATTATCAGAAGGTCTTGAAGAGAAAGTCTTGAAGAAGGAACAAGTACCAGTATCATAATTAGGAAAGAGGAAGAACCAGTGGGTCACCACTCTCACAGACTTCAAGCAAGAATAGATAGTTATAGCTGCATGCAGGGATCAGAAAGGTTACACAACTGCTACTCAAACAGTGGACAGCTGGGGCCTGGAATGCTGCTACATGGAAATGTAGGCTATTTGTAAATGTGCTTGGCCATGGCAGGACCCAAAACCAAAGGATTTTACTTCCACCATCTAAATATCATGTAAGTTCATCCAATTGGTGACATGTAATTCAAATCCAGATCCTGCAAAGAAGTTGGGAAATATAATTTGTGAATTATTAACATTTGCTGGAAGGTGCACTAAAAGAAGGTTATAGTAGGCTTTGAGTATCTACTTACCATATCCACCACAGGAGGCTAAACTGGTCAACAGCAAAACAATAAAAATAAGGTTGGCTTTTGCAAAACGAAATGCTAGTAAACAAGGGAAAGTCCCTCATAGAACTTCAGATGGAGAAGGTAGTAACCCAAAAATTATACTTCGCTCATTTTCTTTCTTTTGTACAAGATATTCTTAAATATGCCAGGATTTTTAAAAAGGTAACACCTTCTTAAAAATTTACTTAAAAACTAAGTCTGCTCAAAAGAAAGATGAAATGAAAATCTCAAGAAAGGAAAAGTTTTGGTATAAAAGGATTTAAAGATTATTTACAGTTTATGTGTTACTAATAGAAAGCCCAATCTCAAGGATCCTGTTGGATCATATGTGGCCAGGTGAATTTTGTAGCCCAAGATGGAATTTAGACTGAGTGTTTCTTTCAGCTACTTTATTTTTGCCTGTGCTTCTCTGATAACAGTAGAAAAAGTCTTTATCTCTTTATCCCAGAATATAGATGGAAGCCACTTAAAACTACAATGGCTGTCTTTCTCTGCTTGCCCTTGCTAACAATGTCTAAATTATTTACAAAATCATCAGTTGGAAACAGTATTTTTGCTTCTATCTACAAAAGTAGAACTGCACAAAGAGAAGTCATTTTTAATTCCAAGGAATTTCAGTCACTTTTTTCTGGATCTTTATAGTTTTCATTAAAAACCTTGAGTCTTCTGGTGCCTGGGTGGCTCAGTTGTTTAAGCAACTGCCTTCGGCTCAGGTCATGATCCTGGAGACCCGGGATCCAGCCCCACATCAGGCTCCATGCTTGGCGGGAAGCCTGCTTCTCCCTCTCTCATTCCCCGTGCTTGTGTTCCCTCTCTAGCTGTGTTTCTCTCTGTCAAATAAATAAAAAATCTTTAAAAATAAAACAAAACAAAACAAAAAAACCCTGAGTCTTTGTAGGCTATCTTTTAAATTGGAAAAGATTAATAAATCAACCATCGTAGATATTTCCTGTCATCTCTCTTTATATTATCTTCTCTCCGTATCTGTGAATTTTTGCCTAAAAATAAGTACCTGCAGTATCATCAGCAACATGCACAGCAAAAGGACACAAAAATACATTAATATAAAATAATACTTTTTACAAGGATGCTGGGTATGGGTAATTTTTTCCTTAGTTTTTTTTTTCATTTTTTTGTATTCACCAAGTTTTTAGTTAAGATTAATTAAATTTAAGAAAACACCATACTATGTTACTAGCATGCTAATTTTGTTGTCACTCTACCTAAATGATACATGGATGGATATTCATAAACATTAAGGATATTTACAGATACTGGGATTATAGGTAATGTATGCTTTCCTGTATTTTTCATTTTCTCCAATAAACATGCATTAACTATGGGCACCTAGCTGGCTCAGTCAGAAAAGTATGCAACTCTTAATCTTGGAGTTGTAAGTTTGAGCTCCACATTGGGTGTAAAAATTATTAAAAAAAATAAAATCTTTAAAAAAATGCATTAACTTTTTAATCAAGATAATATCTTGAAAGGTTAATTGTGCTGTTTTATAAATAAGCTTTGATGAAAGTCTTGGCTCAAAGCAACACAAGAGGACACCTAATTTCAGAATTGGGTTTTTTCCTTGTGGAATTAGGGAGTGGTCCTGTGAATTTTGGCTTTCTGAGGCTCTCCCCTTTTCATTCAATATAAGAGTAACATTTCTGGAAAATGAAGTATGAAGACTATTTGTTTAGATAATCTGCATTTTTAAAACTTTTTTCTTGAGGTCAAAGAATCTGGTGATTCCATTTCCACTTTTATATTCATTAAACTGTTTTAATTTGAATCTGAATGACATAGCCATGGTTCTAATGTTCCAATAGAAAAGTAGTGAATTCACATCTTTAAATGCTTTTTTTTTGTTGCCAGATTTTAATGGGGAAGTAAAAGTTAAGCAGAGAGTCTCAGAAGATTTATGAAACATAACTACTACTACTACTACACACACACATACAATCTTATGATATAAGATATTTTAAAAATTGGGTGCCTGGGTGGCTCAGTGGGTTAAGCCTCTGCCTTTGGCTCAGGTCATGATCTCAGGGTCCTGGAATTGAGGCCACACTAGGCTCTCTACTCAGCAGGGAGCCTCTTCTCTTTCTGCCTGCCTCTCTTTCTGCCTGCCTCTCTGACTACTTGTGATCTCTCTCTGTCAAATAAATAAAATCTTTAAAAAATATTTTAAAAATTATTACTAAGAGAAACAGTAGGGCTCTTAGATGGAATGTTTTGATTTCTTAAAAACTTCAGTGAAATCAAGTAGAGGCATAAAATACCTTCATAAATGTTTGTGTAAAGTTGGGTACATATTCTTTCACCTTATCATTTATTTATATTACTTTTATTTTCAACAAAGATGCGCAAAAACAAGACTGAACCTGATAATGTAAAATAGAGAGATTTTCTTCAACTCTTTCATATTTGTCTGTTAATCGCTCTTCATTATCTACTCCTAACATGTTCCACGGAGTCTCTTTTGTATCTACTCCTTCAAAACCTACTTTTCGCTAACTGTATGTCAAAAATTATCTGGTAACTTAATTAGAAAGCTCAAATATAGAATGTCTCACAGTTACAATTTAAAAAAGGAATTTATAGGGCATAGTAGAAAAGAGTAGTATCAATATCAAAAGGATATAGATTCAAGAAATTTACAGTTTGACTTTTTCATTTGTTAACTTTCTGTGAGTATATCACTTAAATTCTTTGAGCTTTCGTTTTCTTCATCAAATGAAGATGATGAACCTATCTAGTAGAGCTACTATGACCAATGGCAATTCATATGATTTTTCACACAAATCCTGTTCTATAGTAGGTGCTTGCTAATTATTCCTGCACTCACTATTGAGTCTCTGAACTCCAAAGACTAGAGTTATGAGGATAGCATTTCTGATGTTACTGATACCAGTAGAGAAGATTATTTTGTGCTTTTAATCTGGTGAGAATGATTGACTACAGGCATTGGTGGGTAAAGTAAGTAACTTTGGGAGGCTCTTATAGGCTTTGCTCTATAATTCTATATTTATGTCCATTTAAGTGAGTTAACAACCCTATCTAGTTCAGCAATCTTTCACATTTCATGCTTATTTATATCCTAAAGTTATTCTCATGGAAGACAAAACTGGGATGGGAGGACAGTGAAATAGCATAACCAAAGATTGTTTATGAATAGCTATCCAGTTTAGTTATTCCCATGCTTGGTAATCTCTACAGTGCATCATTTTGACCAGCAATGATGTTTGGGTGCTGCAGAATACAGCTGATGAACACACTTCCTAAGCCTCCTTGTTGCTGAATTCAGCCAAAAAGCTGCACATGAGTCTAAACAGATGTTTCTGTTGTTTAGGCCAATGAAGTTTATAGAGTGCATGTTTATCTTTCAAAAGAGAATGTGGAGAGTTCATTCAGTCTTGAGATCCAATCTTTCCGGAGGTTGGACTGCCTAGTAAATTTGGAACAGAAACTGGATGAGTACATGAAGTCATTTGGGGGCTGTCAGAAAAGATAGTCCTTTACTACTTGGTAGAAAAGAAATAGGACACATGAAAATTGATTTGTCCAAAACATGGTTTATATTTTAAAAGACTGAGCCTGGACAATAGTTCACATTTTAATACATTTTATGCTGCCTCAGTATAACAAATACCTAAAAAAATGCCAAGGTAGTAGAGAGGAAATAAGCACACAGGATCAAAATTTCCTATACACATTTCATATTAGAATAAAATTATCTATACAAGGAGAAAAACATCAAGGAAATGAAATTTTTATATATCCTTTATGTAAGTCATGTCTCATTTGAAGTATTGGCCAGGGAAAAAGAAAATTGTACTTGTCCAATTAAGCATTTGTCTTCTAACAATTTAACAAAGGAGACAGATGTGAAAATAGTCAATTGCAATACAGTACTATGAAATATATATAAACTCTACCTTGGAACATTTGTCTTTTTGTTGCCAAATATCAGATCGCCTTCCTATTTTAGAAGAATGCCAACATAAGCAGGGGGGAGGACACTTTCTTCATTATAAAGACTGAAAGGATGGACAGAATTTTCTGAATCTTCTCAGTGAAGAGTGTGTGTCACCCAAGTGTGACAAAAGCCAGATCTAGCACTATGGGTATATGACATGTGCTCAGAAGAGTCCAGCACTTGGTTTAATGCTCTGCTGTCACTGTCTGTCCTGAAACTTCTAATAATTTTTGGATAAGGGACATCCCTGTTTGTATTTTACACTTGATCCCACAAATTAGATAGCTGATTGTACTAAGAGCACTTTTCACTCAACTTGAGGGAGTGAAACAAAGTCACATGGGGAGTTGGAAAGGGCTGATAGTATCTGGAGATAAGCTGAGGATTCAGGGCGCAACAGTGTACCAATAGTACAGAAATGTTCACAGAGTACTGGCAGTGCTGGTGATAATGACAGGTATCAAGAGACAACTTTTAAAGAAAATCATGGCATGATTTTAATGATGCCTTGAGTAACTAGCAATAGCATATATTTTTATCCTTCCTATTGATTATATGGACTGTAGTAGTCTTCTAGGACTACTGTGGTGAATAACCACAAACTGGATGGCTTAAACAACGAAAGTGTATTATCTCCCAGTTCTGGTGGCTAGAAGTCTGAAATCAAGGTGCGTGTCACAGTGTTGTTTTCTTCTGGAGGCTCTTAAGGAGAATTTGTTACATGCCTCTCTCCTCAGCTTCTGGCAGTTGTCAGGAACCCTTGGAATTCCTTGGCTTGTTCCTTAGATGCATCACTTCAGTCTCTCCTTCTGTCTTAACATGCATATGGTATTCTTCCCTGTTGGTATGTTATCTTTGTGTCCAAATTTCCTTTTTCTTAAAAGGACACCAGTCATATGGGATTTAGAGTTCACTGGAACCAAGTATAACATCATCTTAACTTGATTACACCTGAGAAGACCTTATTTCTACATAAGGTCATATTATAGGCTCAGGATGGACATAAATTTCTGGAAAACACTATTCAACCCAGTGTAGATGCTAACACACTTAATAAATTCCATTTCTATCTATGTTATCCAGAATCTCATTCAGTTATTTCAACCATAAACCTTGGTAAGTATGAGCATTCTTTGTAGACTTGAGTTGGTTAGGGAATAAAGTATTCTTAAAGTTATATATGAGCTGCATCCTGAATAATAATTATGAATCAATCAGAAAAAAAAAATAGAGTAAGATGTTGGCTTTCCATTGTGACTTATAAAGGCACAGAAGCTGAAGAGAGCAATAAGTCCTCTGGATTTTCAAGTAATTAATATGTGTGGAGGATTTGGGGAGCTAGTGATAGCTAGGAAGATTTGGGAACAAGGAACTAAAGAGATCTAAAGGGATCAGACAAGAACAGGATTAGCAACTTCAACATCATCCACTAGCAGTAAGAGCCATATAATAGTTTTTCCATGAGAGTGACATCAATATATCTGTGTTTGGAAAGGTCCCTCCATCAAACAGCAGGAAAGAAACTTATGCAGATGGGAGAAATCTATGCATTTGGGGAGAGGGGAGATTAATGAAAAGAGTTATGTAGTCCAAGAGATAATGAGAATGAAGTCTTGACTGTGGAGATGGCAACATGGAGATCGATTGTATGTAGAGTCTGTGGGACTGATAAACATCTAGATGTGGAAAGTGAGAGAGGTAGAATGTAAGGATGACTTCAAAGATGGATAATGGTGTCCTTGTTCTCTGAGATGTTAACTCACTGTTAATTAACTATTTAAATTAACCATTTCTCAACCATTTTGGAAGTGAATCTTTAAAACTTGGCCCTGTTAACCAATTTATATTTGAGGCCAAAAAATTATTTGCTGTGTGTTTGGGAGGTCATGTTCTATAAAGTTTAGAATGTTTAGTGGCATCTCTAGATCCATCATGTACCAGCAGTATTCCTCTATTTCAGTTGTCTCTGGATATTGCCAGGTATCTCTGGTAATAAAATCACCACTGGTTGGAAACTTCTGGGTTTATAGATGATAGAGTAGGTTTGGGGTAGAGAGAGATGAGTCCACTTTTATACCTTTTACATTCATCATGTCTGTGGGATATCTAATTGGATGCACTTCATTGTAGCTGGAGGGAGAAAGCTGGAGCTCACTTTAAAGATCTTGGATGTACATACAGGATTTGAGAATATTAAGTGTACATGTGATAACTGAGACTTGGATAAAGATTGGCCAGATTGCCCACAAAGAGTTTAAGAACAGAAGACCACGAAGAGATACCTAGGATCTACAACATTTGGAACTAATATAAATTGAAGAAACCGACTTTGTCAAAGTGACCAAGAAGGACAACCTGAGAGTCTTCCTTCTCTTCCTCCTCTGTGCCTCTCGACAAGTATGTAGTTACACAACTCTTCCAATAGTAATTATTAAACTATAAAGGAAAACAAAAAAAAAAAACATGAACAAAACAAAACAACATCCAAAGAAATGATTTAGGGACCCAAATCGAGGATTTAAACTACTTATAGATATGTTTGATTAATGGCTGTGGGAAAGGGATGATATCTCATATTAACTCCAAATTTTAAAACAATTTTTTAACTGTCTCACTCTGAAAAAAGTATTAGATGAAAAGTTGTAAGAGTGTCTTTAAATTTGTGATACCAAATTCTCATTTCTGGACAGATGCTGTGTAATGCTGCCAAAAGTTAAAACTTATAGTATATTTGACATATTTTAATATTGACAACCTTTTTAAAATTACATTTAAAAATAATTAAAATCTCCTAAAGAAGTGAGCTACTGGCTAACAGACCAAAACAGAAATTAACCTTAAAACTAAAACCATTAATTGATTTCACAAAAATTAACCTTTCAGCAGTATTGTGAGTAAAAAGATCCATTTCTCATTGACTGAATGAATCTTTTATTTTATTGTCCTTTTAAAATCACACAAATCATACATGAATATGTTATTGTTGTAAAAGATTCAAACCACACAGAAATATTTAGAAGAAAACATGAATGTCCCCCTTCTCTGATCTGCCACTCCTCCTGCCTTCCCCTCCTTTCCCTAGATGCAACAATTCCCAACTGTTTTTTGTTCCTCCATGTAGTCCTCTGTGCTAGACACTGAGAGCACACCAGTGAATGTGAAACATTGTTCTGTAACTTGCTTTTCCCCTTTCCATATCTTAGAGGTATGAAAGAACCTTTAGCATCACATAAACAGAAAAAGGTTTTTTTTCAAAATGAGAGAGTGAGCTAATATAATTAAATCAATCCAACATTTATCGCAGAGAATGACAGTAATAATTACACCACTGATCATTCAGCTCGTTGACATGAAGTCTTTGGAACCCATTTGCAGGATCACTTTGGTGAAAAGCACGTTGAATTTTGAAGTCTCAATATTTAGATTTGATAACTACAGAGGCAAAATATGTCCTTCATTACACAGCAACAAGAGACCACAAGAATGACAGTATTTTCTCTCTCTCTCTCTCTCTCTCTCTCTCTCTCTCTCTCTCTCTCTTTTATGATTTTATTCATTTGATAGAGAGAAATACAGCCAGAGCGGGAACACAAGCAGGGGGAGTGAAAGAGGGAGAGGCAGGCTTCCTGCCGAGCAGGAAGCCCGATGTGGGGCTCGATCCCGGGTCTCCGGGATCATGACCTGAACCGAAGGCAGTCGCTTAACCAACTGAGCCACCCAGGTGCCCCCAACAGTATTCTCTTTTGTTAAAATTATCTTCTTCTATCACACATGTGTAGAGGTAACATCGATGTAATTGCCTGAGAAGAAAATTCAGGAAACGAGATGAAGGAATTATTTTCTTTGTAGCAAAAGATACTTAGCCAATTTCTTATTCTCATTATTTCCGTGCCTTACCCTCTTGGGGAAAAGCCTGGGAATATTTCCTAATGGGGATAAATTAATTTGGCTGGAGAGGAAAGTGTGATGCTGACCTGACAATTTCATTTGCTCTGTAATGGCACAGATGATGCAAAGAAGAGATCTGCAATGAATTCACTTTTTAGTAATCGCATAGGGGCATCTTCTCCAAGTTTGTTACAATTAAACTTGATTTTTTTCATCCCTGTTTCCTCCTGCAGACTAATGCTATTCTGACAACATTGTTCATAATCTTGATATGAGTGTGGAGTACTTTCATATCATCAGAGAAAAACATTCTATTTATTCCACATAGAGTGAGTCTTTCCTAAATTAGAATAACAGTATATTTCATTCCTTGCTGTCATTTATTCGATAAATCCCAAGAATAAATTTGCTGTTTGTTTCTGAATAAATTTTCTCTCTGCTATCATTTTCAGTTTATTGCTAGTCAAAGCTTTAATCTGGACCGTATTATTCACTCCTTGGACATTAAGTTCTTCCTTCTCAATGAAACAAGTGGTTCACTACCTCTTCCCCAAACCAGTACTAAATAGTCACATCTAGTATTAATGAGAAGATGCCTGGTTGGGAATTAAAAACTCAGAGGTCCAAGTCCCAGTTCCACTCCCCCCTTCCAAAATGTAACTTTCAGGTAAGTTTTTGTTAGCTTGAGTTTCTTCCTATATAAAAATTGGGGAGAATACTATCTGCATGACTTATATTTCTATGGTTGTTTTGAGGATAAAGAAAAAAAAAGAAAGATCTGCATAAAAGATCTTTGTAAACTATAACACATTATACAAAGGCAAATTATTAAAGTGCCAGGCACAGCTTAGGTGCTCAGGGAACTTTTCAAAATGTTAGTTGAATCAATAGCTCCCAGTCACCATTTGCCTCTACCAACAACTTTGCAGAGTAAGAGAGACCAGAGTTGGGATGAGCTTCCAGCTTTTAACCTTCTTGTGCCTTTTACCTAACTTCACCTATCTCAGAGATCAGTCAAAAACATGCAGATGGGCCTCTGATGATTATGTCTAAACTCTTGATTTTGCCAACCTGGACAGAGCTGATTAGGTCCTAGGCTAGACACCTTCCCCAAACTGAACTAACCAAGACTCTCCTCTGGGAATTTGATCTTTGCTGGGGACACAAACTTTTCCATGTTATTAAAGTGGAATCAATTAATGATTGTGACCTAGAGAGAAGCCTCTTAAATTGTTGCTAACATGCCCAGCTTTACTATTTATTCCTTTGCTTCCTGGATCCTTCCTAGGATTAGGTACTCCCTAGTATTCTGTGAGATAAATAGATAAAAAACAAATAATACGTACCTCGTAGGGTTGCATATGTGCTTACAACTGCGCCTGGAACTCAATAAGCATTCAGTATGTATTAGCTGTTGTTAGAATTATTAAAATACTTTGAATAACACTTGGCACATATAATGAGTTTTAAGTGATTTTTCCAGCTTTATTGAAATATTATAGACATAATACCTGTAAGTTTAAGATGTGTAACATGATGATTGACACACTTAAATACTGCAAGATGATTACCAGTGTAACATTAGCTAACACCTGCATCATGACAGATAATTACCATTTCTTTTTGTGTTGAGAATATTTAAGATCCACTCTCTTAGCTACTTTTTTTTAAAAAGATTTTATTTATTTGACAGAGGGAAACACAGCCAGAGAGGGAACACAAGCAGGGGGAGTGAGAGAGGGAGAGGCAGGCTTTCCGCTGAGCAGGGAGCCCAATGTGGGACTCCATCCCAGGTCTCTGGGATCATGACCTGAGCCGAAGGCAGTCGCTTAACCAACTGAGCCACCCAGGCGCCCCTCTTAGCTACTTTTAAGCTTATAATAAAATATTGTTAACTATAGTCACTATAGTCACTATGCTTAACATTAGATACCCAGAGATTATGCATGGTGGAAGTCTGTACTCTTTAACATTTCCCCTTTCCTCTTACCATCCTCCATGCTCCTTCCCAATGCCCACCACTAATAACCACCATTCTAGTCTCCATTCCTATGAGCTCAACTTTTTTAGAGGCCACATATATGTGTTACTGTACAGTATTTGTCTTTCTTGGTAATATTTCATTTAACAAAATGCCCTCAAATTGCATCCATGTTGTTACAAATAGCAGATGCCCTTTTTTCATGGCTGAATAATATTCCATTGTATGTATATTGATATACATATATATCAATCACATGTTCTTTATTCATCTGTTGAAAGACACTTAGATTGTTTTCATGTCTTGGCTATTGTGAATAAAGCCTCACTAAATGTGAGTGCAGATATCTGTTTGTGATCCTTTTTTCATTTCATTTAGACATATAGTAGGATTGCTTGATCAAATGATAGATCATATGATCTATTTTTAATTTCCTGAGGAGCTTCCATGTTGTGTTCCATAGTGACTGCACCAGATTACACATCCACCAACAGTGCAAAAGGGTTCCCTTTTCTCCACATCCTCACCAACACTTGTTATTTCTTGTCTTTTTGATGATACTCATTCTAACAGGTATGAGGCAGTATCTCTTCCTTTTCTAGTTGCTTGTGCTTAATAAAGTTAAGGTATTTAATTTGAGATTTTTTTTGGACTTAAGTTAGATATATAAGGCTATAAATTGTCATTGTAAAACTATTGTTGCTATATCCTGTAAATGTTACTATATGTGTTTCCACTTTCATTTGTCTCAAGATAGTTTTTGATTTCTGTTTTAATTTCTTCTTTGACCCATTGGCCTTTTAGGAGCATGTTGTTTAATTATATTTTTGTGAGTTTTCCAGTTTTCTGTTAATTGCTTTCATACTATTGTGTCCAGAAAATATTTTTGATATGAATTTAATGTTCTTAAATTTATTTATTTTTTAACTATTTTATTTATTTATTTGACAGAGAGAGAGAGATCACAAGTAGGCAGAGAGGCAGGCAGAGAGAGAGAGGAGGAAGCAGGCTTCCTGCTGAACAGAGAGCCCGATGCGCGCCTCAATCCCAGGACCCTGAGATCATGGCCTGAGCTGAAGGCAGAGGCTTTAACCCACTGAGCCACCCAGGTGCCCAATGTTCTTAAATTATTAAGACTAATATATGATCTGTCACAGAGAATATTCCATATGCACTGGAAAGGAAAGCGTACTCTCTTACTGTCAGATAGAGTATTCTATAAATGTCTGTTAAGTCCATCTGGTCTTAATGTGTAGTTTAAGTTGAATATTTCCATCATGATTTTCTGTCTGGATGATTTATACATTGTTGGAAGTTAGTGAAATCCTCTACTATTATTGTATTATAATACAATACAGGCTGCTTATGTCTCCTTTCAGATCCATTAATATTTAGATACTTATATTGGGTACATAAATGTTTACAAACATCATAACCTTTTGATAAATTACTCCCTTTATTATTATATAATGACTTCCTTTTTTCTCTTGTTTTCCCTATTGTCTATTACATCTTCCCCTGCTTTCTTTTGCCTTCCATTTGCATGCAATCTTATTTTTCCATCCCTTCAATTTCAGTCTGTGTGTATCCTTAAAACTGAAGTGAGTCTCTTACAGGCAGCATATAAGTGGGTCTTATTTTTTAAATTAATTTGGCTATTGGATGTCTATTGGGGAATGTAGTCTGTTTACATTTAAAGTAATTATTAATAGCTATGAGCTTGCTATTTCTCTTTTGTTAATTGTTTTCTGATTGTTTTATAATTCCTTTGTTCCTTTCTTTCTCCTTTGTTCTCTTTCTAATTGGTTTGGTGATTTTCTGAAGTGATATGCCTTTATTATTTCCTCTCTCTCTCTTCTTTTTTAAACATCTACCATAGACTTTTTTTGTAGTTATTGTGGAGATTACATTATATATATATAACATATATTATATATATATATATAATAGTCTATTTTAAGCTGATAAAAATTTAACTTCAGATATATATATATAAAAGTTCTACACACTCACCCACATTTTATGTATGTTTTTTATTATTATGTTGTTATGTTATGTTATGTTTATAGTGTTATGAGTATTACCCACATTTTATATATGTTTATTATTATTATTATATTTTATATTACATTATATATAATATGCATTATATATAATAGTCTATTTTAAGCTGATAAAAATTTAACTTCAGATATATATATAAAAGTTCTACACACTCACCCACATTTTATGTATGTTTTTTATTATTATGTTGTTATGTTATGTTATGTTTATAGTGTTATGAGTATTACCCACATTTTATAT
>PITA01002721.1:0-111093 GCA_004023965.1 Spilogale gracilis | reverse complement strand
AACTTCAGATATATATATAAAAGTTCTACACACTCACCCACATTTTATGTATGTTTTTTATTATCATGTTCAGTTAGACAACATATAGTACATCATTAGTTTTTGATGTAGTGTTCAATTATTCATTAGTTGCATATAGTGCATACCTAGTGCTCATCACAACATGTGCACTCCTTAATATCCATTACCTGGTTGCCCCATCTCCCTATCCCCCTCTCCTATGTAACCCTCAGTTTGGTTCCCAGAGTCCAGAGTTTCTCATGTTTTTTCTCCCTCTCTGGTTTCTTACCATTCAGTTTTCCCTACCTTCCCCTATGATCCTCTGTACTATTCCTTATGTTCCATATATGAGTGAAACCATATGATAATTGTCTTTCTCTGCTTGACTTATTTCACTTAGCATAATCTCATCCAGTTCCATCCATGTTGAGGCAAATGGTAAGTATTCATCCTTTCTGATGGCTGAGAAATATTCCTTTGTCTATATGAACCACATCTCCTTTATCCATTCATCTGTTGAAGGACATCTTGGCTTTTTCCACAGTTTGGCTATTGTGGCCATTGCTGCCAAGAATATTGGGGTGTATGTGGCCCTTCTTTTCACTACATCTGTATATTTGGGTTAAATACCTAGTTGCGCAATTGCTGGGTCATAGGGTAGCTCAATTTTTAATGTCTTGAGGAACCTCCACACTATTCCAAAGTGGTTGTACCAGCTTGTATTCCCACCAACAGTGTAAGAGGGGTCTCCTTTCTCCACATCCTTGTCAATATTTGTTGTTTCCTGTCTTGTTAATTTTAACCATTCTAACTGGTGTAAGGTGGTATCTCACTGTGGTTTTGTATTTCCCTAATGGTTACTGATGTTGAACATTTTTTCTTGTGTCTGTTAGCCGTTTGGATGTCTTCTTTGGAGAAGTGTCTCTTTATGTCTTCTGCCCACTTCTTGACTGGATCATTTATTTTTGGGGTGTTGAATTTGAGAAGTTCTTTATAGATCGTGGATACCAGCCCTTTATTTTTAGTGTCATTTGTAAATATCCTATCCCATTTCATGGGTTGCCTCTTAGTTTTGTTGACTGTTTCCTTTGCTGTGTAGAAACTTTTTTATCTTGATGAAGTCCTAAAAGTTAATTTTTGCTTTTGTTTCCCTTGCCTTTAGAGACATGTCTTGAAAGAAGTTGCTGTGGCTGATGTTGAAGAGGTTACTGCTTGTGTTCTCTTCTAGGATTTTGATGGATTCCCATCTCACGTTGAGCTTTTTCATCCATTTTGAGTTTATCTTTGTGTGTGGTGTTAAGAGAATGGTCCAGCTTCATTCTTCTGCATGTGGCTGTCCAATTTTCCCAACACTATTTGTTGAAAAGACTGTCTTTTTTCCACATTATAATCTTACTTGGTTTGTTGAAGATTAGTTAACCACATAGTTGAGCATCTATGTCTGGGGTCTCTTTTCTGTTCCATTAATCTAAGTGTTTGGTTTTGTGCTGATATCATGCTGTCTTGATGATCATAACTTTGTAAAATAGTTTGAAGTCAGGCATCATGGTGCCCTCAGCTTTGTTTGCCTTTTTCAACATTCCTCTGGTGATCTGAGGTCTTTTCTGGTTTCATACAAATTTTAGGATTATTTGTTCCAGCTCTGTGAAAAATGTCAAATAATATTTTGATAGGGATTGCATTGAAAGTATAGATTGCTCTGGGCAGCAAAGACATTTTAACAGTGTTTATTCTTCCAACCCATGAACATGGAATGATTTTCCAACTTTTTGTGTCTTCCTCAACTTCTTTCATAAGTGTTTTGTAGTTTCTAGAGTATAGATCCTTTACATCTATTTTTAGGTTTATTCGTAGCTATCTTATGGGTTTGGTGCTATTGTAAGTGGAATTGATTCTTTAATTTCTCTTTCCTCAGTTACATTGTTAGAGTATAGATATGCATTGACTTCTGTGCATTAATTTTTTATCCTGCCACAATGCTGAATTGCTGTATGTGTTCTAGTGTAGGGGGTGGGGTCATTTGAGTTTGCCACATAAAGTATCACATCATCTGTGAAGAGAGAGAGTTTGATTTCCTCCTTACCAATTTAAATGCCTTTTATTTCTTTTTGTTTGTGATTGCTGATGCTAGGACTTCTAGTACTATGTTGTGAGGGTGGAAATCTCAGTCGTGCTCCTGACCTTGGGGGAAAAGCTCTCCATTTTTCCCCATTGAGAATGATATTCACTGTGGGCTTTTCTTAGTTGGCTTTTATGATATTGAGGTATAATCGCACTATCCCTATATTTTGAAGAGTTTTAATCAGGAAAGGGTGCCGTATTTTGCCAAATGTTTTTTTCTGCATAAATTGAGAGGATCATATGGTTCTTGTCTTTTCTTTTATCAACATGCTCTATCACCTGATTCATTTCTGAATGTTGAACCACCTTTGTATCCCCAAAATAAATCCCACCTGGTCCTGGTGAATAATCCTTTTAATGTACTGTTGAATCCTATTGTACAATTTCTATTCTGATGTGACAATTTACATCTTTTTACATTGTGTATCCACTCACAAATTATTGTAATTATGGTTAATTTTGACATTTTTCTATTTTGATATGTATACACTAGAGTTACAAGTCATCTACCCACCATCATTTCAATATTAGAGTATTCTGAATTTAACTACATTTATCTTTATCACTGAGTTTTATATTTTTATGTGTTTTCCTGTTACCAGTTAGCATCTTTAATTTCAGCTTGAGGTTCTCACTTTAACATTCTTTGTAAGACTAGTCTAGTAGATGAACTCCTCAGGTTTTACTTGTCTGGAGATTTTTTTTTTTTTTTTTTTTAAGATTTTATTTGCCAGAGGGAGAAAGAATGGCAGGCACGGGGAGAAGCAGGCTCCCTGCTGAGCAAGGAGCCCAATGTGGAACTCGATCCAAGGGCCCTGAGATCATGACCTGAGCCGAAGGCAGACACTTAACCGATTGAGCCACCCAGTTGTCCCTGTCCAGAAAATGCTTTACCTCTCCTTCAGTTTTAAAGGACAGTTTTGCCAGGTATTCTTTGTTAGCAGTTTTTTCCTTTCAGCACTTTGACATGTATCAGTCACTCCTTTCTGGCCTGCAAAGTTTCTGCTAAAAACACTACTGATGGTCCTATGTAACAAGTTGTTTCCGCTTGTTGCTTTTAAGATTCTCTTTTAAGTCTTTAACTTTTGACACTTTAATTACAATGTGTCTCATTGTGGGTCTCTTTGGATTTATTTATTTATTTGTTTGTTTGTTTGTTTGTTTGTTTATTATTTTAGCTTTCTGGGCTTCTTCGGTCTGGATGTCTATTTCTTTCTTTCTCCATTTTTAGAGAAGTTTTTAGCCATTATTTCCTTGAATAAGCTTTCTGACCTTTTCTTTGTTTTCCTTCTGGGACATCTATAATGTATATATTGGTCTTCTGGATGGTGTTTAAAAGTTCCTTAAGCTATCTTCACTATTTTTAATTCTTTTTTTAAATTCTTACTTCTCAGATTAAATGAATTTCACTGCTTTGATTTCAGGTTCACTGATTTTTTTCTTCTATTTCACTTAATTTCCTACTGCAGCTGAATCCCTCTACTGAATTTTTCAGTATAATTTTTGTATTCTTCAGCTCTGTGTTTTGTTTGGTACTTTTCATATTTTCTATCTCTTCTTTGAAATGTTCACTTTGTTCATGTATTTCTCTCCTGACTTCTGTGAGCATTATAGTTGTTATTCTGCATCCTCTATTAAGTAAAACACTTATTTCCATTTTATTAAGGCCTGCTCTGGAGTTTTATTCTGTTTTTTTGTTTGAAATATCATCCCCTATTTCTTTATTTTTCTTGACTCTTTGTTGGCTTCTGCTCATTAGATAAAGTAGCCTATTCTCTCAGTCTTGACAGAGTGCTCCTGGGTGGGAGCAATATCATCAATCAATCTAACCTGTTTTTCATTTTCTCTTAAACCCTTGTAAGCGCCCAAATTACCTTCATTGTTCTAGGTGCCTCCTAGTATTTGAGGGTGTGTCCAGACTCATCAGTGTCCTCAAAGGGAGGATCACAGTTAACACCTCAACACCAGTTAGTTGGAAGCTGAACCCTCAGACAGCAGCAGGAAAGTATGTAGTTAGGTCCTTACCTGGGAGAAACTGGGAGGTAGGCATTTTGCTGTTCTCCCTGTGCTTGGCCCCATCGTAAAGCCATGGGAAGGGTGCAGGGTGCTCCTGTATCCATTAAGAACTGCTCTTTTTGCTGTAGTCCTGTGGGACTCATGAATGCATACTGGCTCTCAAAGCAAAATGATCCAGGGGCCTGTGCCCTGAGCAGCAGCTAGCAAACCTGGGGTACCAGATGTGTGAACAAGCTTTTTCTAGGAAGATCCTGGCTACTTGAAGTGGGCTAGAGGGAGAAGATAGAGGAGATGTCCATAGGCTTCCCTGGTCTCTAGGAATGATGTCATTCAGCACTGAGATGTGCCTGTAAATTAGAAACTTGATCCTTGAGTAATAGCTTTGAAAGGATGCAAATGGACCTCTTGCAGGGAAAGACTGGATGATGGGTGTTTCTGTTTGTTCTTTCTGCTCTGAGCTTTGGGAGGATAGCCAATTAAGCACTGATTCTTTGTTTGCTACAGTGCTGTTAAACTTCTCCCAGTGGCTGTCATGACCAGGCAATCCAGGGTCCCAATCCTCAGGTGGCAGCCTCTGAAGCTGGGGTACAGATGTGTGCACAAGCTCCCTTTATGGATATACTGGTGATTTGGAGTGGCCTAGAGGGAGAAGGCAGAGATGTCCACTGCTTTCCCTGGTCTCCAGGAAGGATGGCAGTCAGCTCTTAGATGTGTGCCAAATTAGAAGCCCTATTCAGTAAGTAGCTTTTAATGTATGCAGATCTTTTTCTGGAAAAGACTGGGAAGACTGAAGCATGGCATTTTTTTTTTTTTTTTTTCTGCTCCTATACTGAGCTCTGGGATGATAGCCATGGTGAGTCCTTTAGAGCCCATTAAGAACTGTTTCTTTTTCTCCTATAGAATCCTGTAGTCTTGTGGGCTTTGTGGATGCAAGCCCCACTGTTTTTCAGAGCTATAAGTTTTGGGGTCCCTCCCTCAGATGTGAGTCTTAAAAGTTAGGGTGGTGGATATGGGGTCTAAGCCCTTTACTCCTCAGAGAGAAACTGGGAGTTGGGAATTCCCTCCTGATTTTATGGTTTCTTTGCCAGGGGTGGGGTTTATAGTGAGTGAGTCTTGGCTTTCCTACTCATTTCTTTGTGGGTGCTTTTTTGCTCATCTGATATATAGGAGTCACTCAGTTTTTAGACTGCTTTTAGAGAAACTTAAGGTAGAGCCATACATTTGGTGTGTCTATTAGAGGAGGGGACGTTAGGCCTCCTATGTCCATATTGGACTGGATCCACAAATTGAATGTTAGATATTATTAATGATACTCTACTTACACAGCTGTTTTGAGGAATAATTAGTTAATGCATGTAATTTACTTAGTATAGTGCCAAGCATATAGTAAGTGCTTAATAATTATTTGCTATTATTTGAAGCATATGAATGCTACCATAAAAGACAAACTCTATGTATTGTATTTTTTCAGTACACTTTGTTTCAAATATTTTCATCTTTGTACATAGAGTGACTCCATTTTCTTAAAACTGGTGAATGTTGTTAATTAGTTTTTCATTTATTTATGGGCACTTAAGAATCTTTAGCTTTTCAGAAAACTGAAATAAACCCCCTTATAATATGCTGTCCTCAACATGAATTTGGCTGTCTTATAGCATAGATATCAGGTACTATAGTAACTGGATCATAAAACATATTCAATGTTAATAAATTATAAAAAGTTAGTCATTAAAGTAGTTGTGCCCATTAGCTATTATGGCTATGTGTTTTTCTGTTATCTTACCAATATGTCTTGTTATCAAATTCTGAAATATTTGCCAATAAGATTTTCTGAGCTCATTGCTTTTATTTGTATTTCCTTGATTACTACTAAGAAATGCTTTTGTTTATTTAGCTTATAGAGTCTGTGTATTTCCTCTTTTGTAAACTGCTTGTTTTCTTCTTGTTTATATATGTGATTTAGAAAGTCTAGTTTCCTCCTGGGAGTAATGGAGGATTCCTTGAAAAGACTGAGAATATTACTTTCTCTCTTAGACCCACAGGTATAGAAGAGTGACAATGAATTATTTTAGAACAATATTTCAAATTAGAATTACAATGAGCCCTTAATTATAAATTTTAAACAGTGCTATTCCAAGTGGGTCCTCAGCATCGGCCTCACTCAGGAAGAGCTTTCAGAGATGTGCATTTTTAGGTCCTCCCCTATCAGGAGCTCCAGGAGTGGAGCCCAGCTAGCTGTGTTTTAGTTTAACAAGCTCCCAGGTGATCGAGAAGCACTAAACTAGACCATTCAAAGATTCTTATAATCATCATAAGATTATGATTATGTTTGTCTTATATTACTTAACAGTGTTAACATTTAAAAATTTTATTGGTATACACAACAACTTGGATGAATCTCAAAGGAATTATATGGAGTGAAAAAAGTCATTCCAACACATATTATATGTTTACATTTATATATATTCTTGAAATGACAAAATTATAGAAATAGAGAACAGATTAATTGTTGCCAGGAGTGAAGGAGGGTAAGCAGTGGTAAAGGGTTGGAAGGTGGGGGTGATAATAAAAGGAAATAACCAGGAATTTTTGTGCTGTTGGAACCATTCCGTATCTTGACTGTGGCAGTGGATACACAAATTTATACATGTGATAAGATTGCTTGGAACTGGATTCACACACTCATATATTCAAACACACACATGCACGCACACAAATGAATGCAAGGAAAACCGGAGATATCTGAATAAGATCAGTGTATTGCATCAATGTCAATATTCTGGTTGTGGAAGATGTTACCCCTGGGGAAAATTGGGTAAAGGATAGAAAGGCTCTGTCTGGATTCTTACAACTTATATCTAGAAAAACTAATTCTATAAGTATCTGAAAATTAAGAGCTCATTAATAAACACCAGCAAAAGTTTTATTAAATTTAACTGTTACAAATTCCTCCAAATATTGATAGGAAACTGTGAAAATGGCTTATTGTCATTTTCACTCTAAATTTGGAGAATTGTTTCAATTCTTTTAGTAATATGTTTAAAGAATGAAAAACAAACAAACACATGAACAAAAACATGCTGGATGAACATTTACTTTCCTATTGAAAAAGTTGAGGAAAAAGTACCATTTTTAAATATAGCATTAATTCTTCAAACCACGTATCTCTAATCTTTCAATCTTATGTTAATCATTCCAAGATAAAATAACAAGAAATCTGTAAAATACAGAAATGCTTACAGAGGGAAAAAATAGCACATATTTTAATTTTTAACTTTTAACATTTATGGTTGGGTCCATTTCTATTTGAATGACAGTCCTCCTTGGAGAAATAAAAACATAACTGGAACACAGTGGAGTGCAATTTCTGCAAAACAGGCATAAAAAGAGCCATGGAAACTCTTAACTACAGAGGGAAGCAGTTTTCAAATAATTACAAAATAAGATTGCTCAATAATCCCAAACACCTAAATGCTCACACCACTAATTAAAGATTCCAAGAGAATGTATTTGTGGATCTTTGGTAAATCATTGCGATTTTCAAATTGACACAATTTCCCATTTGACCATCCTAAAACGCTTCAGACTACTGATTTTGTTTCTTTTTCTCCCCAGAAGTCGTCTGAGAGCTCTTATGATGTACCTATAGGAATCCATTTATTTTGCTCCCTTCCTGGAACTTTGATCTGAGTACTATTGATTTTGATTCATTGGCTCACAGTTTTAGACATTGACTGAATATTTATTTCAGACTTGGATGATACACATTAACACAAACTCTTCGTTTGTGAGGAGTTAAAACAGTAAGTAAATGTTGAAAGATAAAAGAAAGATGGAGTTGTTTATATCCTATTTGTAGTCTTCATTTCCTCGCTTTGACTGGCTTATTCCCGGAGTGACCAGTGTAGGTTTCATTCCATCCAATACCCTCTTTCACCGGGGACTTCAGAGCTGACACAAAAATTTACTCAGACTGTTAGTAGAATTTATCATTTTTAGAATTCCTAAAATACAATTATTAATTTCAAAAGTTGTTTAGTAATGTTCACAAGCTAAACTCATTTAATTTGTATGTATCCAATATGTGATTTACTGTTGTTTATTTCTATCCATCTATTTGTGTCCCTTACTGTTCTGGATGTTAGGAGTGGGTTGCTGTCTTAGAGATGGATATTTGGTGAATATAGCATAGAAACTGGAAGAAACATGAGTTGGTAGCTTTGCTTTGGGATGAATTTCCTCAGTTGGATTCTCTTCTCAGAAAATTTTTAGGAACACATTAATGTGTTGTGTAGTTTAAGGGAAACTGCACTGCAGCAGTTACTCAAACAATAAGAATATCCCTATATCCTTGAAATTTGAGACCAAATTTTATTTTTAAGTATATGTGTTTTCCCATGTATTTTGGGAATCTCTTCATTTTTCAGCAACAGGAAAGTTCCTAACATGGGTTTTGACCTCTTTTCAAAACCATAGGGAGAGAAGCAGTCTTTTATATTTTCTGTATACTGAGTCATACCATACCAAGTTCTGCTGCCAAAAATCCACACCATACTCACTCCCTTAACCAGTCTCTCCAAACAGGTCATTGAAGAGATCCTGAAAGTATAATTTATGGTGTTTCAGCAGTGATGCAAAAGATGCTGAACTGAGTTCAGGAATAAGGGTCAAATGATGACAATGAGAGCAAAAAAAAATTCAGATTGTTTTACTTGCAGCTGACTACCAGGCTGCTGGGAGAAAATGTGTATCTGGGGGAGTGCCTGGGTGGCTCAGTTGGTTAAGCAACTGCCTTTGGCTCAGGTCATGATCCCAGAGACCCGGGATCGAGCCCCGCATCGGGCTCCCTGCTCCGCCGGAAGCCTGCTTCTCCCTCTCTCAGTCCCCCTGCTTGTGTTCCCTCTCTCATTGTGTTTCTCTCTATCAAATAAATAAATAAATAAAATCTTTAAAAAAAAAAGAAAAAAAAAAGAAAATGTGTATCTGGGAGAACTAAACAGTCAGCCTTCCTTTTATGTATGTGTGTATGTATGTATGCATGTATTCATTCATTTAAAAAGACAATACTTAATTCCTTGGAGAAAAGGATAACATGTTTCGATCTTTCTCCAAAAATGTTTAATTATAAAAACTGGGAAAGAGCTCCTTTTCATCATGGATTTCCAAGGAGTAGTGAGACTCAATTTTGTGAGATGGTTAAAAAGCATTAAATATTTGTGGTCGAGGATAGACTGACCTGATGATGCTTCATTACTGATGTTAGGCTGCTCTGTGCTCGTGCTGTCATGCAGAAGTGCAGTTCAGTTTTCATTCTCCAGTGTCCAAGATAGTACATGTTTGGTATATCACTCTGCTGCATTATTACTCACCATTATTCATCATCATTTGAATGCTTCCTCATTTTTAACCAATGTTGTCTTAAAAATTCATTAACAAGTGCTCACAGTAAAATGTGGAACAGTATCAAGATCAGCATGGTGCCTGTGCAAGGATGATGCACACATTCATGAAGAGTTCCATATTTATTTTTTTTTTATTTTATTTTTTTTTATTTTTTTAAAGATTTTATTGATTTGACAGAGAGAAACACAGCCAGAGAGGGAACACACGCAGGGGGAGTGAGAGAGGGAGAAGCAGGCTTCCCGCCGAGCAGGAAGCCCGATGTGGGACTTGATCCTGGGTCTGGGATCATGACCTGAGCCGAAGGCAGTCGCTTAACCAACTGAGCCACCCAGGCGCCCCAAGAGTTCCATATTTAAAAAAATATTTTAACAAAAGGAAAGTAACATGTTGAAAGGGAAAAAGATAATGTGTCAAGTCTTATTTGCTTGAAAATCTTAGATTTTCTAGATGATAGAACAACCTTAAATATTTTGAAAAATCCCTTTAAGCTGAGATAGAAAAAATGTGTATGCATCCATACTTTTATTAAATGAAAAGAAAATAGTCATTATATGACTTTTATCTTTGGTCCAGTTTCTGACAGCATAAATCACTCTTTCCCATTAGGGCAGCTCTCCCATTCTACTTCACGTAGAATTTTCACAGGATTTTCTCTTATCTAAAACTGTCTAAGAGCCTTACCTCTATTTCTTTAATTTTATCTAATTTGAGAGCAAAAAACAAAAAGCTACCAAAGAAAAAATAAGGCTCTTGTCTTTTTCCTAAATTGGAACATTCCTACATACTAAAATATAAATTAAAATGCAATGAGTCATCGTTTTCCATCATTGCATGAATACCACACTTGTCTACCTTTGCGAGAAAGGTCATTTGCTAAGAATAATGATTCATGTTGCCCATCCCTCTTCATGGACTTTCTGTCTATGTTCATCAATAGCATCCATAAAATTAATTCTACCCAGCACTTTATTTAGTTTAGGTTCTAGAAATCACTAGACTTATGCTACCTCTGACCAAGGATTTTCTCACCTGACTTAACTCTCCTGAGTAACTCAGGTATGTGATGCTGACCCCAGGACCCTAGAAGGGGCCCTGGAATTCAATATGTATAAAGCAAGCCACATTTGATTTGTTAGCAATAGAAAGGCAACCATGATGCAACATCATTCATACTCTATCAAAAGGAAGGGATTTTTTTCTCTTTTATTGTTTAATAGTAGCTCAATGTTATGATATATTTACATGATTACATTTTTTTCTTTGAAAACCCATTAAAAACTGTGGAGGAATACCAGTAGTTACCATGTACTGCATGGCCACTGCTGAGTTAAATGCTTTAATTAATGACTGTATTTGACCTCAACCAAAAAGATACTTGCTACAATCTCCATTTTTTTCCAGAGGTAAAACCTGAGGTTTAGAGATTCAATAACTTACCATCATGCAGTTAATAGGAATTGGAGGGCTAATTTGATTCAAAGACTTTTATTTTCCAAAATCTGTGTTCTTTTTCTCTTTGCCATACCACCTC
This sequence comes from Spilogale gracilis, assembly GCA_004023965.1. Classification (NCBI taxonomy): domain Eukaryota; kingdom Metazoa; phylum Chordata; class Mammalia; order Carnivora; family Mephitidae; genus Spilogale; species Spilogale gracilis. Next base: position 100,022 of record PITA01002721.1, on the reverse strand, counting down.
AAGAAAATACTCTACTAATTCTGAATCTGCTTAGCAGTATTTGTGATAATTTAATCAGGGAAATCATGCACCTTTGTACTCTGAGGAAAAATCTGTTAATTCAACAAATATTTACTAAATGAGAGTTATGTACCAACTGATTCCTTTTTTCCCCTATGTTCTTCAAATATTTGTCAGTTTTATTAATGTGGAAATTGTTTTGGAAGATAATATTCATTTCCCAGTGGATATCAAAGACAGTGATTTCATCTATTGCTAATTGTTAGAACACTGAGCTTATCAGAAATCTTTAATACATTGTTTCTTCTTTCAGACTTGTGTCTGAATATGAAGTATTATACTTCTCTTTGAAGAATTTTTAAAGACTATAATTCCAAGTCATCACTAAAATATAAAGTCACCACTATTGAAGTATTTTGAAATTTAAACACTGAAATTTTATAGTAGTTTCAAAATAAAATAAATGGATATTTGGCTTAAAAATCCCCTAACTAGACAAAAGTATTTAAACCATATAAACAAAACTAAATCAAATTTAATTCATGAACACAAGCAAAAATTTTTTTAAAGATTTTATTTATTTATTTTGACAGAGAGAAACACAGCTAGAGAGGGAACGTGAGCAGGAGGAGTGAGAGAGGGAGAAGTAGGCCTCCCTCCAAGCAGGGAGCCTGATGCAGGGCTCAATCCCAGGACTCTGGGATCATGACTCTGAGTCATTAAATGTCTCTGAAGGCAGACGTTTAATGACTGAGTCACCCAGGCACCCCAACACAAGAAAAATTTAAGTTATTTCTTATAAATGTATTGCTCTGATAGCCATAAAAGAAACTTAGGCCATTTTCTTAAAATGGTGTAAAGTAATCACATTTAACCAATCCTCGGCCATCTATAACCTCCCATTGTGATAACCGATCATTGTAAAGGTTAAAACATTTTCACTCTACAAGCCATCCTGCAATGTCAGCTCTCTGAGCTTTAATACACATTGGTTTGAAGGCTCATAGTTTTTAGACTATTGTGCCCAATAAACTCTTAGTAAATACTATTTTACTGATCTGGTTTTAATTTTTACTGTTTTTAGATGTTTGACAGTTTCTGTTGTCAAAAGTGGGATACAAAGATTACTCCCCCCCCCATGACTGTGGCGCTGATGAGCAACCATGTGCTTGTACCCATGAAAGTCAGTGTACTCACTGCTTTCTTGCTAATTGCAGTTAGAGGGTCAGTTTCTCCTAGGCCTGAGTCAGAACTCCCTGTCTTTATTGTGTATATCAGCATTATGTTTTTTGATGCTCTTGGTAAATCATACTTCAGTCCATAAGGGCAGAAAACTCAGGATTCTCTGGATTTGGGGGCAAGAGTTAAATCACTGTACTCTCCATTGATTTGCCATTTTAAGGAATCGAAAGGCAAAGATAATTCCTCCCCATTTAAAATTTTCTCACCTCCCTCAGAAATTTCTACCTTCTATATAAACATATAGACCAGGATCTTGAGCCTTAGTTGCAAAATGGGTGAACTTTTGGATAATTTGGAACCATGGTGGCCATTTGGGGGATACTTCACATAAAGGGACAATCCTGAAAAAAGGATTCCAGACCATGACCTGAGTTGAAGGCAGATGCTTAACTGACTGAGACACCCAGGCCCCCCCTGTATGAACAAGTTTCTAAAAGACAAAATGATTCCAAAAATAGCTTCCCTAAAACAATCCATATAGTGCACAAATAAAAATCTTCAGTAAAAAAATTTTGACCACCTGAGCAAACAAAACAACCTTAACTTAGTCCATCTTCCTTCACAACAATATGGATAACCTTCCTGCTTGTTGCTGTTAGGGGCCACTTGAGAGTTCACCAGAACATCCAGTGACATCAGAAATAGTCAAACTGCAAATCAGAAAACATCAGGTTGAAACTGCCATTCGTATTCTACCATATAAAGATGCTTTGAACTCAAATCTAGACATTTTCTCAGTTGGTTGCTCTTCACACTCAGAAACTGAGTTTATATATTGCTTCAACTATGAACCCTTTTTTCCCTTTTGTTTCCATAGGAACTTCTGTTATTAAATACCTGATCACTTGTATAATAGAGAGGCCTCATTTAAGTGGAAGATAACTTGCAATACCACTTCCTGAAATAAAATGTCTTCAGTTCATTCTGTAGTAAGTAATCATAAGTATATGTGATTGCCAATATTGATTGCTGTGCTATGTAAATAACTCTGGAAAAAATTGAAACTCAATTACATATTATCTCAGAAAATGTAGGTTGACCTAGAAATATGAAATCTGTATCTGATTGTAACACTGTTGATATGCTTAAATCTTGTCTCCTGAGAATCTCTGCTCTGGGCTATTTTTTAATCCTTGTCTACTGTTATTCTCATAGTTATTGTATCCTCTTGAGGTTATTAAATGCCTTTCAGCAGCCGCTTACACATCAAATGATATCCAATAGGATTAGACAATCTGTAGAACTCAATGATCAAACCACACATGTTTGTGATGGTGAGGGCAACTGTTAGTAATAGTCACTACATGACTATCTATTCCAATGACTATGTTAACCTTGGTACCCAAGAGTACTACAACACTAGTTGGTCATGCCCTCAGCTTGCTGAGACAATGATCAAAAGTGGAGAATTATTAAAATAACAGTGTACCAGATACTATAGAGGAAAAAAAGGAAAGAAAACTTATACACAAGATCTTGTCTGAAAACTTCCATATTAAATACCTTCTCTGACTGTTTGATTAGACCCTCATCCACAGCAAATACAAAACTAAACTCAGCATGCTCTTCATACTGTACTCCATTACTAATCATACATTCCTCCCACATCCAACCAAATCTATTCTTCCACTAATATCTCCTGTTTTTCTTATTGATAAACCCGTCTACTCGTTCATACAACCAGAAACTGCAAAGTTATTTTCGGCTGGGTCACTTTCCCCATCTACTTCTTTAATCAGTCATCAAGGGCATTTAATTCTGTTAGTGGTTATCTCTTATTCTCTCTATCCTCTTAGCATCTCCTACTTGGACTTAACTGAGATAGGCTTCTGTCCAGCTTTTCCATCAGTCCTTTTCTCCTTTCTGTGTGTACTGTAGTCTGAAAGCTATCTCTAAAATATAAATCTTAATATATCACTTTCTGGATAAAAATCCTATTATTCTTCATTGTCAAACAAGGAATAAGGTAGTTTAAATTACAGAGAAATACCTTCACATTTATTCAATTTACTTTTCCATCTATCTAATCTTCATATTTTCATCACACATATTTTTCCCATGCACTTGGCTCCTGGTATGTTGTATTTCTCTTGAAATATGCGTTTGGAACCATATTTTCTGGACTTCATTTTATGAGTCATACAAAATAATTGGATTTATTTCCATAGATAGAGACAAGATCCAGATATGATTTATGAAGGTGAATTTAGTAATGATTTGACAAAAGAAATAAAGGAGAGATGGCTACAGTAGGTGGTTGGTGCAATGGTGATGATGATCAGAGCCTAGGTAACAGAATAGTAAAAGAGATGCAAGGAGGTACTTTGTGGGAACTAAAATTATATAGGAATATACCTGAGCCGTTATGATTCATCTTATCAGGATAGTTTCTGGCATACACAGTGGACAACTGAAGAGACAGAAGGAACAAAGAGTCTTTTATGTTTTTCTTAAAAGTTAATATGAGGATTTAGTAGAGGAGTGAAAATTAAATATGCATAAGACTACTGTACAAAAAATGAGAGCCACTTGCATTTAACATAGGACTTCTATAATATCACTAAAAATTAGAGCACTTTTTGGTCACCAGATATTTAAACCATCTCCTGATTTACTTTAATAGTACTAATTTGTTAGCAAACACTTTATAAAACTTTTAGGAATGAGTAAAATCTGAGGTAAGGAGTTGTAGGTTTTTCTTCTTTCTACTTTTAAGTCATGTTTTATGCTGAGCACTGTATGGAGCTCTGCAGAAATAAATAAACACGAGATAATCCCTACCCTCAAAGGAAATTATGAACTTGTTAAGAGTTTAAAACAAGCAAAATAAAAATCTAGAATTTAGTCAATTAAGGCCCTACAATTTAGGCCCCAAAACTTTCCTCTTAAAAGTTGTGCTTTTTAAAGTAACAGTGCACCAGATACTATAGGGGAAAAAAGGAAAGAAAACTTATACACAATATCTTGTCTGAAAACTTCCATGTTCCAAACCAACACATGAAAAAAAGGGATATTTAATTTGTTTTGCTTAATTTATTGGTTACCTACTAGAACCAGAAGCCCCCTAACACTAAACAAAAAGAAAGTATTCATGGAAAATATTCAACATGCAAAAACATGCCTGCCAAGAAGCCAAACAACCCACACATAGCTAATAAAAGTGAAGACTCTTACTTCATATTCTAAATGCCCCCCAGATTGAAACTGTGTCAGTGAGAGAATATTTCACAGCTGTAGAATCTGTTTTTAGAGGGATTTTTCTGCCATTTTCAAAATTTTGTAATAAATAAGTCATTACTTAGAGAATCATACCCAAAATTCTAATGATAATAAGAGGAATGGACAGATACGTCATTTTGAATTTCCAGGGAAGAGGAAACTATATTGAGCAAACAACTATTTTGTAGCCCTTAGCATTGTTTAAAGATCACGTTCAGGATCACCTGGGTGGCTCATGTAGTTAAGTATCTGATTCTTGGTTCAGTGCATGTCATGATCTTGGGTTCCTGAGCTCGAGCCCTTTGTTGGGCTCTGTGGTCAGTGTGGAGTCTACCTGTCTGTCTGTCTCTGCTCCTCCCCTGGTTCTCTCTTTCTCTGTGGAATAAGCAAATAAAATCCTTAAAAAAATAAAATAAGAAAATAAAGATCACCTTCAGAGCTATGGTCAGGGTCCATGTAGTTTAATTAGAAATATTGAAGCCTACGAAATCTTAAAAACATAAAGAATAAAATCTAAGAAGTCTTGTATTTAGAACCCAAAGTTTGGCTTTGAAATCATCAGTTTAAATTGTCTGTTATTTAAAAATAAGAATAACTTAAGGTGCTGTCCTGGTATAAAACTATAGATATGGGATGTTTTCCAGTTCTGCAGTAATGCAAAATTTGTGCAAAAATTAATTTTTCTGCTTTTCTCTATTTCCTCATACATAGCATAATCAGAACCATTGCTCATTGGAGAACTTGAAGATAAATTACTAATGTCATTTAGTGCAACTTTGGCCATAGTTTATTTTCTTTTTCCTTCAGATGATCATTAAATGTTTCTTGCGTCTCTCTAATGTTTAAAATTTTATGCTAGGTAGGCATAATGAGGCAGAAGCATGAAGTAAAGAAGCATTTATTCAGAAATGGATTTCTATAAAAATTCATTGAGATTTAAATTTAGAGAGGAGACGTTCATATTGAAATTTCCAAAATGAATTTTGATTCTGGGTAAGAGTTACAATAAAACGTACCCTGGATCTCCTTGAATATTGGCTGGATGTAGTGACTTGCATCATGTCAATGAAATATAGACAAAAGAAGAAAATGAGTTTACAGTGGAGAAAACTAGCAAACACCACCTTAACCAAATGATAAAGATGAACATTGTCGGTAATAATTTGTGCAGACCATGCACCCCTTGATAGGATATGATATGATGAAGTCACCTCATCTTATATGTTTCCCTCAAACCATATCCTAAGCCTTATCATAAGAAAAACATCACACAGCCTAAGTTGAGGAATAGTCTACAAAATAACTGATCTCTACTCCACAAAATTGTTAAGGTCATGAAAAACAAGGCAAGACTGAGAAACTCTTACAGGTAAGAGGACACTAGGAGACCAGATGGCTAAATGCAATGTGGTATTCTGGATTGGATCCTGGAACAGAAAAAGGACATTAGTGGGAAAACTGGTAGAATCTGAATAACATCTATAATGTAGTTAATAGTAATGTACCAATGTTATTCTTAGTTTTGACAAATGTGCCATGGTTATCCAAGATATTAGTTAATGAAAACTAGATAATGAGTATATGGAAACTCTATATTATCTTTGCAAACTTTCTGTAAATCCAATATTATCCAAAAATATAGTGAGTACACACACATATACACATACCACAATCAGAACTTAATTACAGTTTTTTTTAAATAAGGTTGCCTAATTATGCACATCAATAGGACCCTTCTTATGGGCAAACAAAACCATTTTACTAATTTCTTGATATTTAAATCTACGTTTAGTATTAAAGTAACTTGGAGATTTTAGTTGCATTAGAAATATAAGCAGCCCAAATGAGACTTTTAAATTTATATTATGTATGCAGAGAAACAATGGTGAGTGCTTTGTGAAATTAATATTACTCAGTTTTTCTTTATTATTTATTGAACACTGGTAGGGAACTTTTTAAAGCATTAGATTTATACATAAGTAAGCTGGTAACCAGAGAAACATTTTTTTAAAGGTTTTTATTTATTGATTTCAGAGAATATGAGTGAGCACAGGTGGGGAAGGGAAGAGGGGAGAGGTAAAAGGAGAGGGAGAAGAAGACTCCCCACTGAGCAGGAAGCCCCACTCAGGCCTCCATCCCAGGACCCTGAGATCATGACCTCAACCAAAGGCTGATTCTCAACTGACTGGGCCACCCAGGCACTCTGGTACTCAGAAAATTTATCATCACACTTGGAACCAGAGTGCAGTCCTTCTGAATTCCAAGGTATAGTTCTTTCAAGTATACCTTGGAGTCTATTAGACTTCTCCCACAATTTCATGGGGCATGTGAGATACCCAGCAAAGTCATCTTCTTTCTCAGTGAAATTTCTATCCAAGTAACCTACTGAATGGGCAGAGACCATAATTTTTCTATCATTTTTAATAGAATTAATTTGCATCCTTTATGGGGATTTGGTTATCTTCTTTACTACTCTACCTGGTTCAATTGCTGGGATCATCAGAATTATGAATTAAAGATTATAGCAAAGTTGCTTGCTGTGTTCCATTTAAGGTTGATATCATAGACAGCCTCTGAGATGATATCTAATGAGCCTCATATAATCGCTTTTTGTAATTTGCAGGCAATTAGTTAGGCCTGATGTAGTGAGTTGCTTGTTAGTGAATAGAATATAGCAGAAGTGAAGGGATGTCACTTCCACGATTGGGTTATAAAAGATTGTGGCTTCCACCTTCGGAGTGCTTGGGCACTCTCCCTTTCTCCTGAATCACTTTCAGCTTCAGGGAAGCCAGTTGTAAGTCATGAGGCAGTGCTCTGGGGAGGTCAACTGGGGGAAGACCAAGGGCTGCAACAACCATGTGAGTGAACTTGAAAGTGAATGTTTCCCAAAACCTCCCTGCCCAACTCAGTTGTGACTACAGGCCGTAAAAAAAGCTTGGGCTAGGGCCATCTAGCTAAGCTATGCCTGCATTTCTTATCTGCTGAAACTGTGAGATAAGAACTGCTGGTTATTTTTAAGCCACTACATTTTGGGTAATATGCTATGCAGCAGTGGTGAACTGATATAGTTGATAAGGAGGAAGGGACAGATTTTAACCAGATACATATATTTACTTACTGCTGAGTGTATTACTACAATTTTCTATTATCTTTTTTATGAAGACTGAGAATAAAATAAAATTCACTTGTTCAGTTTTGTCTGAGAGGCATGATTTTTAATTTTCTTTTTTTATTTTTAATTTTCTTGATAATTTAAAAATAATTATGGAAGCCCTTATTTTCTCTCTCTCTCCTTTTTTTGTGTACTTAAGGCCATCTTTGGGACCAACAGAATCAAAAGAAAATAGAAGTTAAATTTTAGTTTTATTTTTTGATTGTTAAAATGTTCTAATGGGATGAAAATATATCTTCATTGAAAAATGTCATAAATCACCTGCCATACATTAATTTAAATATATTGAAGGGTAACACATAAAAGTGTCTGTGTTTATAAGAACACCAAACCAATACCTTAACTAGCACAATAACCTATGTGATACTTTGAAAAGTGTCTGTTCTTTCTTTTTGTTCTTTTTTATTATGATTAAATCAATTTTTACATATTCAAAAAAGGTTTGTATTACTTTTATTAGCTATTTTACATTTTGTTTGGATTTAAGGCCAGATCATAAGTCTTAGTACTATTCATATGTCATATGTCTATCTGTAATTTAATGTACATACATATGTACAGTATGTGTATATAAGTACATGCATAGATGCATCCTTATTTCTTCATTGTCTTTGTGATTATAGTACAATAAAAGTAACCACAAAAAATAAACTGAATTTATATCAGAATCTTCTGACTTTTCTCAAATAATATATATTCTATTGTGGAGAAGGATGGGATATAAACTTGAACAAATTTTCCCAGATAATTCTGTTAAATCTCAAGTAGATAAATGTGACTCTAAAATTTTTCCTGTTTTTCCTGTTTGAAATAAGACAGTTCCATAGATTTGTTAAGTTCAAAAAATACACCCTAGGGATTATTACTATGGAACAGTTATGATGGGACATACGAAACATTAAACATGGATTCTGCCTTGACATTACTTACAATCTGGTGGAAGGGGACCAAGAGAAAGCAACTACCTACAGTTCTGTGCTTTATGTATATCATCTTTAAACTTGTGTCCAAAAGAATAGTGACTCCAAAATCAGCATACAGAAATCAGCAGCATTGCTTTACACGAATGCTGAAGCATCTGAAAAAAGAAATAAAGGACACCATCCCATTCACAATAGCATTAAAAACAATAAAATAAATAAATTTAACCAAGGAAATGAAAGATGTGTAAAATGAAAATCACAAAAGAAAGCTTGCTAAAAGAAATCAAAGACACAAGCAAATGGAAAGATACCCTGTATTCATGGATTAAAGTTAATATTATTAAAAAGCTACCTATAGATTCAACATAGTCCCCATCAAATATCAAAGGCATTCTTCATAAAATAGAAGAAATGATCCTAAAATATATGTGGAACCACAAAGACCCAAAATAGTCAAAGCAATCCTGTGAAAAAGAACAAAGCCAGAGGTATCATGATTCTGGATTTAAAACTATACTACTCCAACCATAGTATTAAATCAGTATGATTTTGGCACAAAAATAGACATATTAACCAATGGAATAGAATAGGGAGCCCAGAATTAAATCCTGGCGTATACAGTCAACTAACATTTGACAAGGGAGCCAAAAACACCCAATGGGGAATGGATAGTCTCTTCCACAAATGGTAGTGGGAAAACTGGAGAAACACATGCAGAATGATGAAATTGGACTCATATCTTACATCACTCACAAAAATTTACTTGAAATGGATTATAGACTTAAACGTAAAACCTGATACCACAAAACTCCTAGAAGAAAACATAGGGAGGAACTTTAGCAATATTAGTTTTATCAATATTTTTGAGGTATGACATCAAATGCACAAACAACAAAAGAAAAAAAAAGTAAGCAAATGGGGCTACATTCCATATAGCAAAATAAACAATTAACAAAGTAAAAAGACAACCTACAGAGTGGGAAAAATTTTCAGCAAGCCATATATCAGATATATCTGAAATATATTTTAAAAACTCAGTCAACTCAATACTACAAAAATCAAGCAAACATAAAACAACCCAAACAATCTGATTACAAAATGGGCAGAAGAACTAAATAGACATTTCTCCAAAGAGGACATTAGATGGCCAGATGCTTGACATTGCTTATCACCAGGGAATGCAAATCAAAACCACAATAAGATATCATCTCACACCTGTTAGAATGATTGTCAAGAAGACAAGAAAAAACACCGTAGGGTCCATCAGTTTTTGATGTGGCATTTCATGATTCATTGTTTGCATATAACACACAGTGCTCCATGGAATACCTGCCCTCCTTAATACCCACCACCAGGCTAACTCATCCATTCAACCTCCTTCCCTCTAAAGTCCTCAGCTTCTTGGAGTCCTCATGGTTAGTCTCTCATGATTTGTCTTCCCTCTAATTCCCCACCTCCTTCATTTTTCCCTTCTTCTAATGTCCTCCATGCTATTCCTTATATTCCACAAATAAGTGAAACCATACAATAACTGAATTTCTCTGCTTGACTTATTTCACTTAGCATAATTTCCTCCAGTCCCATCCATGTTGATGCAAAAATGCAGAATTCATCTTTTCTGGTGGCTGAGTAATATTCCATTGTATAAATGGATCACATCTCCTTTATTCATTTGTCTGTGAAGGACATCTTGGCTCCTTCTACAGTTGGTATTTTGAACATTGCTGCTAGGAACATTGTGGGGCACATGCCCTTTTTTTTCACTATGTCTGTACCTTTGGGATAAATACCCAGTAGTGCAATTGCTCGGTCATAATAGGGTAGCTCTATTTTTAATTTTTTGAGGAACCTCCACACTGTTTTTCAAAGTAGCTATACCAGCTTGCATTCCCACTAACAATGTAAGAGGGTTCCCTTTTCTCCACAGCCTCTCCAGTATCTATTGTTTCTTGCCTAAGAAGACAAGAAACAACAGATGTTGGAGAGGCTGTGGTGGAAAAGGAATTCGAATGCATTGTTTGTTGGAATGTAAATTGGTTCAACCACCATGGAAAAAAATAGTTTCCTCAAAAAGTTATGGATCTACCATAGAATCCCACTTCTGGGGTATATATCAAAAGGAATGAAACCAGTTTTTCAGGAAGATACGTGTACTCTCCTGTTTATTGCGGCATTATTTATAACAGCCAAGATGTGGAAATAATCCAAATGCCAATCAACAGATGAAGAGGTAAAAAAGATGTGATGCATATACACAGTGGAATATTATTCAGCCATGAGAAAAGTAGATAGCCTCCTATTTGCAACAACATGGATGGACCTTGGGCACATTATACTGAGATAAATCAGATAAAGACAAGTAATGTGTGATATTACTTATATATGAAATTTGAAAAAGTTATACCTGTAAAAAAAAATAGCATAAAGTGGTGGTTGCCAAGGGATGAGTGGTGGAAGTGATAAGAGTTCTGGTGTTTAAGGGTACAAACTTGTAACAGGTAGTAAATAAGCCACAGACATCTAATACACAGTGTAGTGAGCATAAACAATAATATCGTACTATGATTATGTAGCATAATAACCATTACTACATGAGCAATTTTATAATATATAAATGTATCAAAATACATTTATACATTTGATGCCACAATAAACTTACATAATGTTGCACATCAAATTTATACACTTGATGCCATAAACTTACATAATGTTGCACATCAAATGTATTCAATAGAATCTAGAAAACAAAACAAGCAAACAAAAAGAATATTGACTCAAGTTTGCTATTCTGACAGTGGCAAGAGCAGTGACTTATGAACATCTTAGTGCCTGTCATCATCCTGTGGCTAAATTATTGTCTTAGTTCATTCAGGCTGCTGTAACAATATATCATACGCTGAGCAGTTTATAAACAACAGAAATTTATTTTGCATACTTCTGGAGTCGAAGATCAAGATGTCGGCATTGTCAGGTTCTGGTGAAGGTGTGCTTCTGGATTGCAGACTGCTGACTTTTCATTGTGTCTTCACATAGTGGAAGAACAGGCTCTCTTTGGAGGCCCTTTAATAAGGGTGCTAATTCCATTTATGAAGGCTTTGTCCTCATGACCTAATCACTTTCCATCTCTTAACATCGTCACATTGGGCATTAAGGTTCCAACATGTGATTTGGAGGGTTAGTAAGAGCACAGACATTTAGACCATAGCAATAACTATATATTTTTTTAAGTTTGCCTTTCATTTTGAGATGTTGGTCAACAGATACAAAGAGTGTTTTAAGTCAGATCATTATAATTAAAACAAAAAGTGAACTCACTGGAAATGAAATTATTTATACAAAGAACTCAAAAGAACAAAGAACAAATCATTCAACATGTGATAAATATTTATGCAGTCAGTGATACTTAGCAAAAGGTAAGGAATAGTTAGGGATGACATAAAAAAGTATTCATTAAAAAAATATTTACTGCAGCTAGGAAGATCAGCAATGTGGAATGCCTATTGGCTTAATGCTATCTCAAGCAAGGATAAGACTTTGAGATGAAAGAACTGATGATGAAATTTTTTCTCTGGAAAACTAGGATGATTCACAGGTTCAAGGCCAGCTGTCCTTTCTGTACATCATCAAATTGTGTGGTAGTACATGCTGGTTACTGAGGAAGAGACCCACTGTGATCCTCATCAAGAGAGAGACAGACATCCATATGGAAGCCATTCATATGGCTAAGGATGGCATATTAGCAAGGAGGTAACTTCCTGGTTTCAAAACTTCAAAGGACTCAAGTAAGTACACATTCATTTTGTGAAGATTCAAATGGAATCTGTAATCCAAAACCCCTCTTAGACATTGTGGGGCTTAAATACAAAGAGATTTTGGAAGGCCTACTCTGTGATGGGAGGTTAGTTGCAAGTGTCAGAGAAATATTCATAGTTTAGAGCACTCAGGACAAATCTTCAGAGTATCAGCAGACACAGAGAAGCCCTTGCCTTGTATCTCAGGCCCCAGCATGACCCAGTGGTCTCTTCTCTGGGAATACCGCCCCAGTTTTGGCTCCCAAAGCCTCTCCTTTTGTTGGCTAAACTCTAACCTACAGTTGATAAATTCTTTCTGTTATCTGTTGCATTTCACCTTGTGTTCTAGTTTTGGTTTGTTTCCTAATTTCTTTAGTCACAAATCTCTTAATGACACATTTAAAACCAATAGAATAAACCAATGGTTAAGGAGGATGAACATAATGTTCTCTATTCTCTGTTGGATCATAAAAAAGCCCACTGGATAAAAGTGCACTTTGTATAGTTAAAGTCATGATTTGTACAAGTCATAAATATCTTGTAAAAAGCAGTAATTTCTCATATCACATATAGTGAATCTTTTTCCCGTATGATCTAAAGAGCTATATGTCAACAATACAGTGTTTGCTTTATAAAGAGATAAAATAGTATGAATACAATAATCTTGATTAAAGTACAATTTAGTTGTAGTCACATGTACATTATTTATATGAGTAGGAAACATGAAGATAAAATGCAATAGCATAGAGTAAGTCTTTTAACTCACAAACAAATGTGACATTGTTTAATGTACAAGTAGCCGGGAAAGAGTGGATGGGTGTTTATTATATTCTTTCTGATGTTTCCAGCCTAAGTAGTAAAAGGATGTATAAACTTTCTAAATTTTGTCAGTAAAACTTATTTCATCCATTGCTAACTTTCAGTCAGTTTAAGTGTGAAACAAAACAGTTGTTTATGTCATGTAACTTTGCTTACGCTGTGGTTGAGGACAGAACATCATGAAGGGCCCATACTATAATGTAGGAAAGGCCCGATACTTGAAGATTAACTATCATGAATATTTATGGTGGCCAGTGCACATTTAATCATTTTCTATCCTAAAGAAAAAATGATTTACACTAAATCCCACCTTAACCATTTTTAACCAACCAATTGTCTGATTAACATTTCAAAGAAGAAGAATAAATAACCCCGACTGAATCATTAAACCCTTTTGGAAGAAAGAAAATAAACAGGATTTGTTGAATGAGGGAAAAATGAAATCATGGTAGATTTTTGATAATGTTCAGTATATTTAATTCTACAGTTTCTTCATTTCTGTATTCCATCCTATAAACTGTATCCTCCTTAGTCTCCTTAACTCACAAAGTCTGGGTGATTCTGAAAGTGTTCCCCCATTCCGTGCTGCACCTTGGAAACTCTGAAGACCTTAAGCTATGACAATTTTAGGGCTCACCTGGTTCATTTCCCTTCTCTCAGGGATCATTGTTCATTAGTGTCTAATGTTCAATGCCTTCAAAATTATTATTTCATGTATTTTATTTGTTGTTTCAGTTGATTCAGATAAGAGATTAAATCTTGTCCTTCATCTTGTTGTTCAGAAGTGGAAATTTTATTATGTTTTAATTTAACAGTTCAATTTCCCTGGTTGGCATCAGTTCTAAGTCAACTCCCACCTGATTCATTTTGAATTCTTGTGTTTGGAATGACATAGGAGTGGAGGTTGGTTTTCTTTTTCAGTTGTTCTAGCACCATTTGCTAGGAAGCAATATACTGCATGGTTTCACTTGTATGTGGAAACTAAAAAAAAATTAAAAGTTGAACTCATAAAAATAGAAAGTAGAAAAGTGGTTTTCAGGGACTAGGGTGTGAGGGAATAGAGAGAGGTTAGTAAAAGGGTATAAATCCTTCAGTTATAAGATACATAAAGTTTGAATCAAATGTATAACATGGTGACTATAGTAGTTAACATTGTATTGTATTATTGAAATTTGCTAAGAGAGCAGAACTTAAAAAAAAAAGGGTAAATATGAGAGGTGATGGATAAGTTAGTCAGCGAAGAGAATCCCTCCAAAATCTCTCTCTCTCTCTCTCTCTCTCTCTCTCTTTATATATAATATATATTATATATATATATATAATGATCACATTGTATACTTTGAATATCTTAATCTTTTACTTGTCAATTATAGCTCAATAAATCTGGAAAAAGAGGTATGTCTTTTCCCACTGAGTTTAATTGATACTTTGGTTGAAAATTAATTAACCATACATATGTAGATCTAGTTTATAGTTGTTATTCTGTTCCATTGACCAATTATCTCTTTATCTAGGTATTCTTTAATTTCAGTGTTATTTTATAGTTTTTAATGTAGAAGTACTGTACATATTTCATTAGATTTATTCTCAGATATTTGAAGGTTTTGATAATACAATAAATTGCATTTTAAAAATTTCATTTTCCAATTATTTGTTAACATATAGCAGTAACATTCACTTGGTAGTTTTTTAGTCGTTACATAGATTTTCCTACCCATGTAATCATGCCATCAGTGAATAATGGGAGTTTAACTTCTTCCCATCTCATAGTACCATCTTTTATTTCTTTGTCTCACACATGAATGAGAGTGCAGAATCTTTGCCCTGTCCCCGTTTTAGAGGAAGAGTATTTGTACTTCACCATTGACCATTGAGTATGCTGTTAACTATCAGCTTTTCAGAGATAACCTATACCAGATTGAAAAAGATCCTTTTTCTTTCTAGTTTATTAAAATTGTTATCATAGAAGAGTGTTGAATTTTGTCATATACTTTCTCTGCACCTATGTAGATAATTCTATTATCTATTAGCTATTTAGATAATTTCTCCTTTATTCTGTATAAAATAATAGTTTATACTGATTAAATTTTGAATATTAAGTCAATCTTGCAATACACCTTGCTCAATCATGAAGTATTGTTCTTTGTATTTGTTGCTAAATTTGAAGTGCTAATATTTTGTTAAGCATTTTGCATCTGTTTATGAGGAATTTTAGTCTATAGTTTTTCTTCTTCTGGTGACTTTTGACATTAGGGTATTGTTACTGTTTTAAAATAAGTTAGAAAATATCCCTTCCTCTTCTTTTTTTGTGTGTGAGTTAATAATGGGATTTGTATTATTTTTTAAATGTCTGATAAAACTTATCAGTGAAAACTTATGGGCCTAACGTGTTCATTGTGAATTACATTTTTAATTACTTAACAGGTATAGTTTTCTTTAGGTTTTAAATTGTTTCCTTTCCTTTTTGGTCTGATGATTTGTGTCTTTAAAGGGATTTGTATATTTTATCTAAGATGTTAAGTGTGTTTATTAGAATCTGTAGCAATAATCCTTGCTTTCCTGAAACCAACAGTTTGTGTTTTCTGTACTATTTTTTGATCATTCCGGAGATTAGACAATTTTCTAAACTTATCAATAATAAAGCAACCTTTGGTTTTGTTAACTTTCTTTGTCATTTGAATGTTGCCTATTTCACTGATTTCTTCTCTTATTTTTTAAAATTTCATTTCTTCTATTTATTTGAGGTTTAATTTGCTCTCCTCTTTCTAAATTCATAATGAAAACTTACCCATTGATCCACACATTTTTATTTTATTTAATGACTATTTGATACTCTATTAATTGCCCTCTAAGCACTAATCTAACTGAACTTCACACGTTTTTGATATGTTGTTTTCATTCTTTTAGCTTAAAGTTTTATTCTTTTAGTTCAAAGTGTTTCTTTTTCTTGTGTTCAAAATGTTTTTTTTATTTTAGTTCAAAGTATTTTTAATTTTCTTGTGTTTCTTTGATATATAGTGTATTTTATTTTTACAGCTTAATTTAAAATCTTGACAAATCAAGATATCTTATTTATTTCTAACAATGCTTGTGTGACTGAAGAATATACTCTATACAATTTCAACCATTTTATATCAATATTCCATGTGCTTGAAAATAATGTGCATTGAGTGTAATGTTCTATATGTGTCAACTAGTTCAAAGTGGTGGTTAGTATTGTTCAAATCTTCTCTTAAGCTCAAGGTCCTTTGAGATTATGTCTCTTGAATAGTTGATTCTCTTATCATTTTGGAATACACTTCTTTATCTTTGTTTATATTCTCTTTGTCTTAAAGTCTTCTTTGATAATAATAAAGCCATACCGATTTATTATGCTTAGTGTTTGCATGCATCTTTTTCTATACCTTCACTTTCAGCTCTTTTCTGTACCTGTATATTTATTATGTGTTTCTTATAAATAGCATCTCTTGGGTCTTGCTTTTTTTATTCAGACTGACAATTGATATCATAAGACAAATATATTTTGTTTTCTGTTTATCCAATTTTTAAATTTGTTCTTCCTTTCTTGCCTTGTTTTGGGTGAATCAGGTATTTCTCATGTTTAACTTTACTCATTTTTTGTTTTTTTTTATGTCTATCTCTTCATGTGTAATATGTGTGTGCACACAGTCTATAACACAGAATGAGATGTATCTCTACTTTGTCACAATATATCTTCAAATAATTATATACTTTTTCATGCTTAACTGACTGAGCCACCCAGGTGCCCCCCTATACTTTTTCATAATCCTTACAATAGTATAATCTCAGTTTTTGTGCTCTAATCACATTGTATTCTACGTTACATATGTTATGAACACCAAATACATTATTATTTTTGTTTTAAAAAGTGAGAAGTGTTTAAAATATATAAAAATAGTTTAAGAAAGCTATTTTATATTTCACCCAAATATTTCATGATTCTGATGCTCATCAGTCCTTCTTGTGGCTCCAGGGTTTCATCTATTATCTCCTTTCTGTCTTTTTTTTAGCATTTCTTTCTCTTTTTTTTTAAGATTTTATTTATTTATTTGACAGAGAGAAACACAGCGAGAGAGGGAACACAAGCAGGGGGAGTGAAAGAAGGAGAAGCAGGCTTCCCGATGAGCAGGGAGCCCCATGTGGGGCTTGATCCCGGGTCTCTGGGATCATGACCTGAGCTGAAGGCAGTCACTTAACCAACTGAGCCACCCAGATGCCCCTTTTTAGCATTTCTTATAAGGTAGGTCTGCTATAAACAAATTATATCAGGTTTTTATCAGTCGGAATAGGTACTTCTGTTTTATCATTAAAGACATATTTTGCTGAGGAGCACCTGGGTGGCTCAGTTGGTTAAGCGTCAGACTCTTGATTTGGGCTCAGGTCATGATCTCAGGGTTGTGAGATTGAGCCTGGCTTCAGGCTTCTCACTTACAACAGTCTGCTTTTCTCCCTCTCCCACTCTCACTGCCCCTACCCACACACACATTCTGAAATAAATAAATCTTTAAAAAAAAAAAAAAGATGTATTTAGTTGAGTATAAAATTCCAGTTTTGTTTTTTTTTTTGTTTTTTTTTTTTTCTTTTCAGTATTTAAATGTGCACTATCCCTTTTCCTCTAGCCTCTGTTTTCTGGTGAGAAGTCAGACATCAACTATATTGTTATTCTTGTCTGTAATGTATCTTTTTTTCTCAGGCTGCTTTTGAGGTCTGTTTTTTATCTTTGGTTTTCAGAGTTTTGTTTATGATGTGCCTAAGTCTGATTTTTCTTTGTATTTGTTCTGTTTTGGTTTTGTCTAGCTCCTGATATTTGTATAGAAGACGTCCTTAAATTTTGGAAAACTGTTATCCAATATTTCAGTAAATATTTCTTCCATTTTCTCTCTTCCCTCCTCGTGGAATTACTTTTGCTTGAATATTGACTGCTCGCTACTGATCTACAAATATTAACAGATCTGCCTTTTTTTATTCTCTTTAATGTTCCAATTTGGATATTTTCTGTTGTCTGGCTTTGAGTGAACTGATCTTTTGTGACTCAGTTGTTAAGCTTCTCTAATGAATTCTTCATTTCTGATAATATTTTACATTTTTATCATTCATTTTTAGTTTTTTTTTCAGCATTTCCATTTCTCCACAAAATTCCTTATCTCTTCACACATGCGGTCCGTCTTTTCCATTAGATCTTTTAGTTTTTTTATTGTAATTATTTTGTAATCTCTTCCTGATAATTCTAACATCTGCATACTGGCATGACTCCAGAGATATCTTTGTGTTTTGTAGCAAAGTCACCAGCTTTCTGAACCCTGGGGATTTTGTCTCTCGTTTACAGTTCAGCTGCCTGCTCTTTTTGCATTATAGATAATCCGTCTGCCTGCCCACTCAGCCTTTAGCTTTGGGAGGGTATCTGCAAGCTGTCAAGAGTGGAAAGCCTCTGAGGGATTTCTCTCAGCTCTTACCTCCAGCTTTCTCTGAAAGTGCCTGCCTTAGTTTCAGGATGGCCCGCAAGCCTCAGGAGGAACTCTCTCAGCTCTGCTGTTAGCCTGTAGTGCATTCCATATGGAGACGTATTAGAAGGAGACTTTGGTGAGAGCAGATTTGCTCTCTGGCTGGGTCTTCTTGAAATTATATTTGCCCATAGTCATTAGAAGTTCATTAAAGTTCTGGCTTGTTTCTTCCTCCTTACTTCTCCTCCTTGCACTCCACCAGAAATGACAAAGAGGCACGTGTCTCTTCTTTCCTATGAAAGGCTTCCACTTTTTGGAATTTAGTTCAACTAAGGTCCTTTGTGTCCTCAGTTCTCTAGTGGATTAAAAACAACAATGGGCAATTTAATAGCTCATTCAGCTTGTTTTAATTGTCCCAAAGACAAGTATCATTGTGATATTAATATCAAAATCAGAAGAAATCCCCAAAATATAGTTACAAAAGTTGCCAGTGAGAATAGGTGCTTTCCTATTGTTCCTGGGTTGCCTACTATAAGAAAGTATAATAATGTATTAACTGTGTCAGAATAGAAAAAAAGTAGTCACCCTGAAAGCTAGAAAAAGACAAGGCAAGAACTTGGCTTCTCCACTGCTGCAGAAATTGGATATAGAAGCCAGCAATGTCCAAGTGAGAAGCAAAGACCATACAATTTGCTTAATTCATTGATTTGTTTATTTGATCAACTTATTCATTGATTTTATAAATTATTCATAGTTTTATTGGAGAGATAAGGATATAAAAAGGCAGGAAAGAGTAAATTTCTGTACATGTTGTAGTAGAGGTACAAGTGCTCAGTAAATGTTAGCTATTTTGACCACTATTACTTCCAAGGTCTATGAAGATATGATAAACCAGGATAGCAGAGAGCTGCTGGGGAGCTCATTCAGCCACCGAATGGAGACTGATAGTCAATGGTGCTAACTGAGCACATACAATTGGTGTAGGACCCTGGGTTACATGGAACTTCTAGGAAAGGAGTGGAGTTGAGGTAGATAGCAACTGTTTCCAGTTGTTTCCAATGGCTGGGTTATGGTCTTCAGAGATGCAACACAAACATCACATTTGCATTTCTTGCAAGGCAAAGACAAGTAGGAAATTGAGGGAGAACTTTTGAGAACTTTTGAGTCCTATAATTGACATGAATGCATCAAGCTATTATAATATGATAGCATCATTGATTAATGTTTTACTGAATTTATTATATCAGCAACCATTTGTTCAGTACCTGTTATATTCTTTCAAGGTACTATCAATATCACAGTTCTCCTTTAATTTGAACCTATATTCATATAGCAGACTTTTGACTTCCCACTTCCCTTTTGGGAGAAGAATATGCTAACCACTTGATAGGATAACTGATCTACTCAGCAATGATATATTTTCAGAGTAAATAATACGTTGGCATGCAGTGTATTTATTTACAACCGTATGGACTTGATTAATGTCAACAACCATGTTTAGTTTGATTATTCTAGATGAAAAAAGAAAATCAAGTTCCCAAATACACAACACTGTAAACTGCCTGTTAAGGAAAAAGCCCCCACTTCAGTGTTGATGCTAAGTGTATTTCAGGCCACATTAATCCACCTAAGCCCTTACCTCCACATTTCTCAGGCAAATGCTTTCGTATGTAGTATTATTCAATGCATTCATTTGCATTTGACTTAATTTATTCAGTGAAATAAATTACTTGTGAAATAAGTTTTTATATTATCTGATATAGTATATAATGCCTTTTTCATGAGAAAAATTTAAAATGATTAATGGAGCAATGATTTTTTTTTTCTTTTTACTAATTGATTGTAGGGAATCACAATGCACAATGAACTAGTACTTAGATAAGTTTTAAAATATTTTTTCAGATGTGGGGCACCTAGGTGGCTCAGTTGTTAAGCGTCTGCCTTCGGTTCAGGTAACAATCCCTGGGTCCTGGGATACAGCCCTGAATTGGGGCTCCCTGCCTTGCAAGAAGCCAGCTTCTCCCTCTCTCACCCTCCTTGCTTGTGTTCCCTCTCTAGCTGTGTTTCTCTCTGTCAAATGAATAAAAAATAAAATCTTTAAAATATTTTTGAGATGCGTGAAAGAAGATTTAATAGATGTTAGAAATGGAGAAAGAAGAATCTGGGGAAATTTGAATAATATAGTGTTTTGTCCTATTAGGAAAAAAAAACCCTAATATAGTAAATTTTACTAGGAAACAGAGAAAACATCCATATTCTATTCTGACTCAAGATGGAGAAACACAAAGGAAATAGACATAGTTTATTTTAGAATTATTAAAAAAATATTGAAACTAAATAACTGATGAGAGAAGAGAAGCTAGAGCTACTGTTTTTTCAAAGTGTACTTGTGATTTCAGAGAAATCTGAGAAGGTCAGTGCCTCTCATTTTCACTGACTACAGAGTAATAGAAGACTGCATCTCATTATGAGATTAAATGAACATATGGCCAGTGATTTTAAAAGAAGAGATAGATAGAATTTTTTAAAAGATAATTTTTATCAACAGTAATGAAGGAATCAAGAACAAAATTGAGAACTAATTTTGCTTTCTATTTAGAAAAACTAGTAGATATACATAATATATACACACAAATACAGTTATATGTCATATAGAATTACATAATGTATTATGATATATCATATATTACACATATGTTCTCAATTATTTAGATTTTTCTTGGGTTTTAGATACACTTTTTAAAACTAATAGGAAGATTTTTTTTAAAAAAATTAAGAATCCTACTATATTAATGTTTTTAAGAGATATGTATCAAGGACATTTTTATCATTTTACTATTTATAGCTATATTGATACTTGTGAGTCAGGTATCAGATTCATCCCTGAGCCTGAATTTAACTGCCCTTCATGATTTTAAAAGTTATTGCAGGCCAAATGATAATTTCTATAAATCTGGCATTTGTAGTCTTCTCAATAGGACTAAAACTTTTCTAAAGATTAATAATTGACATATAAAGCATTCTAAAAGAATGGCAAATCAGTTAAATAAACACTTAAAAGTACAACAGATCACAAATGCTTACCTTTGGAAGTCAACAGTCCAAATGAAGACCTAAGTTTAAATTCCCATTGGGAATCCGAACTCAGAATCTCTGTTCAAAGATGGTGAACATAGGTAGAGGGTTTACATTTTTCTCTTCCCAGTTCCATTGAAGCAACAAAATTGACAAATAGATCCACCACTCCATTGCAAACCGGAAGTAATACTACCCACACAATTGAAATTGTGAGTGATTTCTGGAGAAAGGGAATTACAGACAAATAATCCAGACTAGGAGAAAGCACAGGAAGTTTGGGACAGTCAAAGGAGACATCTTGGACATATTGGAAAAATCTCCAAGTTCAATGTGTAGTATGGGGCTTGGGGAGAGCTGTGAAACAAGAATTAGGATAATTATTTAAAAAAAATCTGTCTTTAGACTAACAGGCCAATGTGGCCCTTTACTACCTCCCTACACAGTGACTGACAGCAGCAGCATGTCTTCCTGAATTTAAGTGAGAGAACTTCTTCCTAAAGGAACTGAATAGACCACATAGGATGGGCTAGCAATCCAGGTGACACTTGTACTTGAGGCAGAAGTAGAGCTGACTTCCAAGTACATCAAAGTTCTACAACTACACCGAGGGAATGTAAAAGGAAGTACCTCTCAGACTAGGAGAAAAACATGCTGAAGTACTCCATTCCCAGAGTAATATTCCTGTTATTTTGGTATTTGGGCAGCCTGCCTGCTTACCTGCTGGCCACATTCTAAAATGATGTTCACCAGTTGACATGTCCTCACCTATTTACACAGACAGGAAAGCAGCCTTCTCATTCCAGGGAAAGGCCTTTTGGGGAAATAGATCCAGACCTACGCAGACTAGGTGTGACAGCTACCCTAATTCATCAATCAAGTCCTTTATTCATAAATATGAATCACCAACTAAAGATCAACAGAGTTTAAGAAAACCAACAACCCAAATGCAGAGCAACAAGCTAAAGAAACAGAATAAGTGACTACAGAGGAAAAAGAAATAGTTCAATGAACATAGGAAGGCTAGAAAAAATTTGGAGTACATTCTCAGAAAGATTTATTTAGATATTAAATACATTTAAGAAGACAGGAAACGAGGCTATTATTAAAAACAAGCAAAATTTTTTGGAACTAAAAACATATTTTCTGAAAATTTATAAAAGAAAAACACACAAAACAATCTATTCTGAAAGGTAAAGTTGACGAACTCATAAAAAATAGAAAAAATAGAAAAATATGAGTATAATAGTGTTGTCATTACTAATCAATTCAGGAGCTCTCCAGGAGTTTTAAAAAAAAGATGGGAAAATTGAGATGGAGAAAATGATGTAATATTAGGAAAAAAAAATTGTCCTACTCAAAGAAAAAGTAGTACAAATCTTCAGACTGAGTCAACGTGTACAGGATATTTCAGAATTCAAAGGATAATGAGAATGCCGCAAAAGTTTCCAGAAAAGAGGAAACACAGGTGGCTGAAGGGTGCTAAAGATGATTTAAGAACAGGAACCAAAGAAGGACAATTGTTCCTAGTTTTGAAGGGTTATGAGTTGACCTTTTGAACAAAGGAGGATTTATGTAAAAGTTTTGCAAAAGAAGCATAAGTTTAAAAGACTACTAGAGTTCTGGAGGAGAAGAGAACCGTTAGCCCTTAGACACTCAGAAACAGCTTCACAGAGAGGGTGCCATCCGATCTGGGTCTTGACGTACAAGCAAGAAATTTGCCTTAAACATCAGGAAATCACTAATCTGCTTACTTTAGGTGACTAAGAATATTCATTTCCTTTGCTTCTATTTCGAAGTTTTCCATTTCATTTGTGTTGCCATATTTATCTATGTTACTGTAGGTTACTTCAAACTTCTAATAATAAACAGGCCATTATAGCTTAAATGAATAAAAACATTTTGTATCTTAAACATAAGAAACAAGTAGGTTCAAAGTTTTATATTTTCCAGGGAAATAAATAAATATAATTATGCACTATTCTTAAATTTATCAGGAAGGGGTTCTTGCTTTCATGGCAGAGGTTTTACTATATAATTAAGGATTTTGTTACATAAAGGAGATGATATCATTACTAGAGGAACTGGTCAACCATGACTTTTCAACAAGGAATGAAATCTTCTCTAAATTAAACATTCAAATTATCGGGTTTCCTATTTATGCCAAAACAAGAGTGAGAAATAAAGATGGAGAAGGAACATCTCGTGTGGCAAGGATTAAAAGAGACTGCATGGTAGCTGTGACAATATTCTGGTAAAGACTCCCTTGTCATTTCAATGTTTATGAGAAAAGGGAAAACAGGATGATGAAACTTGAAAACAATACTGTCATTTTCAAGGACCATGGATTTCCATAAATTATTTTCATAAAAAGATGTTTTAAATTGATGACACAAAACAATGACAGATTACTAGTGAGTCAGGAAATTGATGAGCAAGTTTTATTGAGTACACTGTGTATGCAGGACTCCACGCTGGCTATTTAAGGGAAGGCATGTCAATATCAAAGCTGATGACTACCTTTGGGAATAAATTGGCAACACTCAGAGTTACCCAAATAAAGCCAAAGCTGCTTCAACATTTTCATGTTACATGTGATTTTCAAATTTTTCTTATTATAATATTTGGAAATTAGGGTTTATATTTTAATAATGCTATTTTCCTTTAGATCAGAAAAAATAACCACAATAGTAATTTTATATTACCATTTGTTGGGCTACATATAACATTTAGAACAAAATAGGTAGAGATCCTCTGCACCCACTTGCATTGAGTTGACCTTTTTAAAATTAACTTTCATGGTCTTTCACTTTGATATTTTTATAACCATTCAAAAAAGAGGGAAAATCTAGTGTGTGAGGACAAAGGGGCTGCTTAGTTTCATCTCTTAGCCCAGAAATCAGGCATATCTGTTTTGAAACCTAACAGCATAAGGAAACCTTGAAATCCATCCCGAGGCTGTCTTTGGCAAGAAGCAGGAATGGCAACACAAGATTTACAGAAGACATCTGACTCTGAGGAAAAGAATCACTTAAGGGTTTAAGAGAAGGATTTGGAACCCAAGCAGGAATTTAGGCTTTTTGGTTTCATCACTTTGCAAGAGAAAATTGTTATCATTTGAAAAATCTTTGTTGTTTTCAGGTTGACAATTTATCTAATCCTTTGAACAGAGAGCTCAAGCCCTTCTCAAAACATGTAGAAATCTGACCTGTAAAGAGTCTCACTCCACCAGTGGGAGGTGATGTTATGATTTTCTTCCCCTACATCCACCTCTTGAAACTCTGCTTGCCATTTTCCCTTTATACAATGAGGTTGCCAACCCTGATGGTCTTAAACACCTTTTTCAGCTCTAAAGGTTGAAAAATTTTCCAGTTTACTTTTCATTTTTTCCCCACATAACCCATATTTACTAATATTTTTTAAAATGAACATATATGGGGCGCCTGGGTGGCTCAGTTGGTTAAGTGACTGCCTTCAGCTCAGGTCATGATCCTGGAGACCTGGGATCAAGCCCCACATCGGGCTCCCTGCTCAGCGGGAAGCCTACTTCTCCCTTTCTCACTCCCTCTGCTTGTGTTCCCTCCCTAGCTGTGCTTCTCACTGTCAAATAAATAAAATCTTAAAAAAAATAAATAAGATGAACATATATTACTCATTAGTCAGTGTTGCACAGCTGTCTAAATGCCTGTATGTTTATTTGTGTTCCTATTGTCTAGTTTATACTAGAACTTCTGGGGAAGCAAGAACCTTGTCTTATGTGTTCAATACCAGTACCCAATCCATTGAAACATGTTGAAGAAAAAAAATTACAAAGTGTGTGCATGTGTGTGTGTGTGTGTGTGTGTGTATAGATTGATGGTAGAGTTTTCAAGTTCAGAGACACATAAAATATGTATGAATGTGGTTATGGGAGAGTGGCTGGAAGAAAACAAAAATGAGAAATAGGGAGGGGGGGACACTTATTTTAAATCAAGGTTTCCATTTTCTTAGATTTTTACAGTATCTTGATGTTTCACTCATATAAGCCAAAGTAAAGGAAACAAAGCATAAATATTCTGCCTGTTATATTTTGGATTTATGTCATTTGCTATTTTTCTAAATAGCCTGAAAATTTCTAAGGGTAGGGCCATTAATCAGTGACTGACAGAAAGATGGATAAAAAAAGGAGAAACCTTGGTACACAAGTTTTCCCTGAGCTCTGTTTACCTTCTAGAAAATCAGTTATATAGGTTACAGAGTGCTTTAAATTAAGAATATATCTGTTCATAAGTCCATGAAGGCAAAGAATGTCAAATTCCAGGGTCAGCGTACAACTGTTTTGAGGAGCTATCACTGCAGTACTTGATTAAAACTTCCATGAGTTAGCACTGTGCTCAGAGATGGATACCGTGTGGGCTAAAAATTATGTAAGGGAATGTCAGAGGCTCAAGTCTAGTTAATTTCTTAGTTGTATGATTGCTTCTCCCCTTCATTGTTGCTTTACCATCTATCACTATCATGCTTGGCAAATACAATTATAATTGTATTAATGATGAATTTGGCAAGTAAGATAATCATCATTTCATTTGAAAGCTAATTGAGATGAGGGTCTTTTGTTGTTATCATCAGTTCCTTCAAGTCTGACCTCAGGGGACATGACATCTATGAGGAGTTTTCTGTCATCCTTCTTTCTATGGCCCCCTTTCAGACCTGGAACAACTGCCAGTCCCCTGGCAATTGTGTGTCTTGTAGCATCTTCTATTCCCATCCAGCTCAATGGAATTATCTTTTTATTTGTCTATCCACAAGCTTTTTAAGAGCTCAACATGGTGTGTTCATTCAGGATATATCATCTATCCCTGGTTCCAGGACATTTGTGTAGAAGATACTCAGTACATAGCACATAAACGACCTTCTAATGTGCTACCTCTATAATGATCTAATTTAATGTAACCTTTCTCTTGGGATACCCTTAGAAATTCTACTCTAATGTGCTTTATGTTTTATTTTCCTTCTCACACTGTTTTGTTGTCTCAAAGTCCTACACAGATAACTGTCACATTTACTCACAGAAACAAACTGACTATTCCCATTTACAAGGACTCTATCATTAGAAGAAAATGTGGTTACAACTAAAAAAATAGCAACAAATTTCCAAACCCGTAGAATGTGCAACATCCAACAGTGAATCCTAAAGTAAATTATGGACTATGGGTAATTATGTGTCAGTTTAGTTTCATTAATACTAAGAAATGTACCTCTCTGGTAGGACATGTTGATAATGGGAAACGCTATGAATGTATGGGGGCAGGAAATATTTGTGTCTTCCTCTCAATTTTGCTGTGAACCTAAAACTGCTCTAAAAAATAAAGTTTTAAAAAATAGCAACAAACAATATTTAAGATAAAGATATATTTTACCATGCCACTTCCTCATGTGATATAATTGTACTTCCCAACCTCTCTCAATATTCCCCAGTTCCTCGTGTGTGTGTGTGTGTGTGTGTGTGTGTGTGTGTCTTTCCATGTTGACCTATAAGAGGTTTCTGCTGACACGTCTTGCTTACTCCATCACTGAATTATTTGTTCAACCTCAATATTGTCTGAAGCCCAAGGTTGGTGTTACCTTATCACAATGTTCCTTTTCCTTCTGTCACCCTGGGTTCTCTTCTGTGTCCTTGCATTCTGCTGCCTTCTATGCTAGACAGCTAATTTCCTCCTTGAGTTCTTTCCTAGACACCTAGGACATTGGGGGATACCCAGATGTCTAAAGGAGAAGTTTTAGAATTATTTTCTAATCTGTTGTATCATTTCTATGCTCTTATGAACACCTTCTCTCATGAAAATGTCTCAGTTTTCATTGCTTTGTGGTCCAGTATCTTATATTCTCTGTTCCTTCACCATAAGGCAGAGCTTTTGTCATCTGTCAGACTTAGCTTATGAACATCTCAGCTACAAGGAAACATTTGTAAAGGAAATCTGTTATTATCCTTTTGAGTACTTTATTCAAACAACAAACAGTAATGAAGGTGGAGAAAAACAGAATTGTCAGCAAACACTGCGCACATTGACCCCATGTTCTAGACTCTCTGATTCAGTGTACTTTTCAACTATTTCAATTGTCCCCCTGGATATCTTATATTTAAAAAATGTTAGTTTATTCCATGAATATGATTACCAAATAATCATAGGTTATACCAGTTTTGAACCTAATAGAAAAGGGAGATAAAAATGAAGTAGCCAGATGTTTTAAGAAGGAGAAAAAGGTTTTGAATGAAACTTTTCTCCAGATTTGGTTTCAAAGAGAGTGGGAAAGTGAGTAGGACAGTCATCATAATTACCAAATAATACATGTTTGCCAGATTCTGAAAGCTAGCCAAATATTGATTGGAGAAGAAGTTTTTTGAAGGACAAAATTAAATAAACTAAGATGTTCATTACCTAAATTTTAATTCCAAGAACAGATAGTTGCATTTAATGTTTAGAACAGATATCTTCTGGAATGTGGCATAAAGTTTTTGAGAAATATCAGCTTTATAAAAAGATTTTCATATTTTTAAATTTTCTTCTTCTGTCAAATCAATTAGTTTCGGGCACCATGACTATTGTATGAACCCCTTTGGGAGTAAACGGTCAGCCAGGAAACAGTAAACATTCTACAGTTGATTATACAGCCTTGCAGCTGGCTGTTTCCGTGACCTCCATTTTTAACAGGCAGCAACTGGTCCGACCTTGGTTTTATTCTCTGATGCCCAACTAAGGTAAGATTGGATTTGGAGATTGGTTTAGAGGGAATTACTGAAATACTTTTTTCATAGCCTATCCACAGATTTCGTCATCTTTCATCAATATTACTCTAATCTGTTAGAATCAGAGACGAATAAACAACCTATTAAAAGCAATAGTGATATATTCAAAAGTTTCCCCTCTCCCTCTGTCTTTTGGAAATATGTCCTATTTGGTTGGCTTTCTCTGAAAAGTCTTCCGCTTGTTGGGGGGTTGCTAACCTCATCTTGGAGTTGGAAAGGAAGACTGTGCAGATTATAGGGTGATACTATGGGTCTCTTTGTGAATCACTTTACTTGATAACTGTCCTGTTGGTTTACTTTTACTATGTTTTAAGCAGTCTTCCATCCCCTTTCTTGGGTTTCACCACGTGGGTCAAACCAATGTGAGCTCTTCCTGGAAGAGTAGTTCAGGCAGCTCCAAAGATTACAGAAAACTTTCCTTTATAGGTCAAGCAAAAGGAGAAAAAAAATATATAGTTTTAAACACTTTTAAGATCCAAGTTCAAACCCTTGGAGTCCCCAGTGTCCTAGCTGTGCTGCTATTTACCTCTCTGAGTACCAAATTTGTAGTAAATAATTAAGTATTATCAAGTCTAGAAGGCAGATATAAGCTCTGCTTACCATATATAAGAATATTTGTGAAACATTAACAAACATTTGATAAGACTTAATTTTTTTTTACTTTAGGAGCATATAAAGCAATATTTGTTGAGCCCACTGCTTTACATGTCTATTATCTCATTGATAATAATCATCCCAATATGTTGGTGAGGAATTTGTTATCTAATTTTAAAGATAAGAAAAATCAACTGACTCATAAGGCAAGTTTAAGGTTATATAACCTGGAATATAAATTTCAGGGTCTCGTTCAGACTTAAATGTAGTTTACTCAGAAGTTTCTTTCCGCGATATGATGTTACTTCCTGGGAAAGTTACATTGCAAGCACATACAGCTACATGTGAACATTAGGATCTAAATTTTGTAAGTTCTGAAGATAGTTTCCATATTCTTCCTAAGCGAAAAGGGAGGTAATTAGACTGATGCTTAATAAAAGTTTGGCAGATATTAATATTTATCATTCAAATTACCTCTAAAAAATATATTTGGTATTTAATTTTTAACTTATTTTGTTATAGCACTGTTTATTAATGTTTCTTGAAATATCATGGTAAAATCAGTGTTTGATTCTTCATGTTAATCATAGAGGCTACCAGTACAAATAGCTAAAAATTATCAAATTTTCTGGGGTACCTGTGGCTCTGTCAGTTGAATATTGGACTCTGGATTTTGGCTCAGTTCAAGATCTCATATATCTTGAGATCAAGCTCTGTGCAGGACTCCATACTCAGCGGAGAGTCTACTTGAGGTTCTCTCCCTCTATCCCTCCCCTTACTAATGCTTTCTCTCTCTCCTTCTCTCAAATAAATAAACCCTTAAAAATATTTAATTTTGATTTAGTTGATAAGTATTTGATTTAATTGATAAGTATACATATTTACCCTAATGCTTGATTAGAACAGGAATATATAAAAACTATGAAAATTACATCTAAACTTTTCTGTTTCCTAATTGAAAGGAAAAGATTCTTTGTCTTTATTCTTTTCTATTGTGTTTTCTTTTAGGTTTCCTATTTCCTGCTAAACAACGGTAACATTATAAGTTAGACTGAAGCAAGACACCAGCCCATGTTGAGCTTCATTTGGCCTTTTGCTAGATTGCAATAAATTATTCATAATTTTGGCTGAGGGAACTTTCAGCTAGACTACAAAATATAAAAGCCAAAAATATGATTCTGTTATTAGACATCTTTATCATTCGGCCAAATGATATCCTGAGGATCCTGGAAAAGAAAATCCCCATAAAATTTTATATTTACTTCTGAATTTTAATTGAGAGATAAGGAAGCCTCATAACTAAAAACAATCTCATAGGCTGATGCATCAGGAAAAACAAAAATTTAATTGTTGACCTCTCTGTCTTTTTGTTTTTGTTGACTTTAAATGCTAAATCTACTCAATATTTTCTCTCATTTAGTATTAAAAATAATGACTTTTATGAGAGTTTAGTAGACAACTCACCCAAAACTTAAAAAATCGATTTAAATTCTTTAGTATATAAATTCTTTAATAGATTACAGTATATAATTCATTCATTATTTTAAAATATATTTATTTAGAAAATATTTATTTTGCTAACTACATTCCAGACATGGTACTAGGGATTCAGAGAGAAGAGAGTGAGAAAAAGAGTGTCTTCCCCCATGGAACTTATAGATCAGTGAGATAGAAGAACTAGATAAATAAGGTAATAACAAATATGTTGCATTCTTTGAAAAAAAATTGTTGACAGTGTCATTGAATACCTCTCTGAGGTAACACTCAAACTGGCACCTAAATGAAGAGAGATTCAGTTATGCAAAGAAGTAGGTAAAGAACATTTTGGGGAGAAAAATAGCATAAGGAAAATAAGCACAGGAGAGCTTGGAGTATTTCAGGAACTGAAAGGAAGTCAATGTGATTGGAGTACAGAGAGTAGGTGGGCTACAAGGTGAGATGATATCAGGCATTGCGGGACATGACGAGGAGTTTGGAAACCAGTTGATAATATTAAATCAGAGAGACATCAGATGTACTTTTGCTTTATCTATGTAGCTTCTGTGAGAGAAATTAACTGAAGGAAGCAGAAAGAAAAATAAACAGCAAAGAGCACATTTAGGAGGCTAAGAAGAGATTCCACGTAAAAGACAATAATGACTTGGACTGAGACAATGTAACAGAAAAATAAAGAAGAGCAGATGTGAGGTATATCTTGGAAGTAGAACTGGTAGAATTTGATGATTGAATATGAGGCTTGAGCAAGAAGAGGAGGGAAAGGCATATAATATGTCTACCAGGAATATGGGTTGAACCATTGGGTAAATGGTAGTACAGTTTACTAGTTCCACCTGGATGGAACACATTTTGGGGTGAAGATCCAAGTCCATTTTTGGATGTGTTAAGTTTAAGATGCACTTCAGACATCTAAGCCACTTCAGTGGGTACTTTTATATACAAGTCTTGAGCTCTGTGGAGAGGTCTAGATTGGAAATATGTTTAGATAGTTAACATTTCATGTTCACAAGCCACAGAACTGAATATTACCTAGAGACAGATGTATTAAAATTGATAGGATATTACCTAGAAAAGAATATAGGATATGAAAAAGAGAAGACCAAGGGTTAAGCTCTAAAGAACTGCATTTTAAGGCTGTCAAAGAGTAGAGACTAGAAAAAAGAGATGAGTGGATGAAGATATAGTGGTGTTTAAAGAAAGAAGGAATGACTGATAATGTGGAATGCTGTTCATCACTCTACCATAAAAAAAAAAAAAGACCTGTTGGATTTAGAAACAAGGCCTTTAGTGATCCCAGTAAGGGCAGTTTTAGTGGCCTGATTGGACAGAAGCAAGACTGTGTTGGGAGAGGGGGAAGTAAGAAGTGGAGACAGAAAATAATATAAAGAATTGTTCCTATAAATAAGAACAATAGAGAGGTTTGTGGGGACAAGCAAGCTTCTTTCGTTGTATTTCTTTATTCTCATTTATTTTTTGGCCAACTGATTCTTTTTATTTTTTTAATTTTAGTGGAGTCAGTATAGAGTATTAGTGTCAAGTGTACAATATAGTAATCAACACTTTCATACAACACTCAGTGTTCATCATAAGTGCCCTCCTTAATCCCCATCACCCATTTAGCCCATCCCCCCACCACCTCCCCTCTGGTAACCATCAGTTTGTCCTCTATAGTTAAGAATCTGTTTCTTGGTTTGTCCCAATCTCTCTCTCTCTCTCTCTCTCTCTCTCTCTCTCTCTCTCTCTCTCTCTCTTCCTTTGTTTATTTATTTTGTTTTTTAAATTCCACATATGAGTGAAAATGTTTTGTTCTATTTGAAATATGGGCGTTAAAAAAATTGCTTTGTAGAGCTGGATGGCTCAGTTGGTTAAGTATCCAACTCTTGATTTTGACTCAGGTCATTATCTCGGGGTCCTGAGAGCAAGTCCCCCGTCAGGCTTCCCACTGGGAGTGGAGCCTACTCAAGATTCTCTCACTCCATCTTTCTCTGCCCCTCACCCCCCACCTTGCTCTCTCTAAAAAATAAAATAAAGAATTAAAAACAAAATAAATAGCTTTGTACTGATGAAAGATTCAGTAAGAAAGGAAAGCCTGATGACACCACAGACAAAAGAGGTAGTGAAAGAATTAAGTGATTGATGAACAGACAGATGTAGATGTGAGCTTCTGGAATCTTTGACCTAAGGAAATAACACTTAATTTTTTTCTTTCTTTTTTTCTTGAACGATTTTTTTTTTTTTAAAGAAAAACTCCCTTCCTTGTGTTTCCAAAGAAACGGGTAGTATGTACTTTCTAGCGTGGACACTAAATGAATGTTTTTTTTAATGAGCAATTAAAATGTGTGCCTTAGCTACAGAAATAATGTACATTCTTATATGTATAAGGTTACTTTTGACCCTGTCCATTCTATTGTTTTCTTTATTTTTTTTAAATTTTGTACTAGAATATTATGTTTAATGATGCCATTTTTATGATACCATTAATATTAATACTCAGGAATAATATAGTTGATTTGCTAAAAATAAAAAAAAATCCTGAAGAATTTTGACTTTTTGGGGGGTGCCTGGTTGGCTCAGTTGGTTAAGCAACTGCCTTCGGCTCAGGTCATGATCCCAGAGACCCGGGATCAAGCCCCACATCAGGCTCCCTGCTCAGGCAGAAAGCCTGCTTCTCCCTCTCTCACCCCCCCCCCGCTTGTGTTCCCTCTCTGCCTGTGTTTCTCTCTGTCAAATAATAAAATCTTTAAAAAAAAAAAAGAATTTTGACTATTTTCTGAAAAAGCATGCCATGAATAATTCAGTTGGTAATTAGTAAACATTCATTAATTCCTTTTTAGATATAGGGCATCGTGATCAATCATGGGAGAGATCCCAAATCATTTATTTATGGCAGTAGCTAAGAAATAGTGTGGTGTTTAATATCATGTATTTTCTTTACTTCTTCCACTCCTGACTTCTAATACTCTTACTTTTTTCAATTTTAATCCTATTTCATTATAAATTTTAATATTATTTTAATCATTATACTTTAACTCTGTAAACAATGTTAAATCATTTATGGGTTAATGTGTACAAAACTAAATGAGTGAGTGAATAAGTGTACAAACTAAAAGGGGCATACATAAAGAAATTAAGACATGTAACTTATCCTAATAAATAAACTTAATTTCAGTGTAGCAATTTTAATTTGGGGGCAAGGGGAGTAGACAACAGTAATAATTATCACACAAAGCAAAACACTGTATTTAAGGAGTATATAATTTTTAAAAATGTCTAAGGTGGGAGAAGATGTTTCTAATGGCATTTTGGCCATTGAGATAATCCCAAACTGACATATAAAATTAAAAAAAAATGTTTTTGAATCTATAGAAACAGCAATGCAATCTCATAGTGGAGAAATTGAAACATGGAGAGAAAACATATCAAATAAAATAATTCACATCATTTTATAAATTTTTGCATTTTGCCAAGTGGACAAAGAGCCAAGTAGGGAAAGACATTTTCATGCTGAGAGAACATCGTGGTAAAGTCAAAAAGGAAGGAGAGATCAACATGTGTTGGGAAGAGTGGGCAATTTGGCAAATAACAATATCACTGCTCAGGACTGGAAATGTAGATTTGATATTGGCATGGAAGACCTTGAACCCAGCTAAATACTTTTAATGTATTTCTCTAGAATCAGGGAAAGGATACACTATATTTGGTTTTGTTGTTTTAGGTTACCTACTGTGGTGAAGATTGGTAGCAAAAACTAGGGGACCATGAGTGATAGAATCAGGAAATCAGTTAGGCTTCTTAAGAGCAAAACTCAGATCTGAGCCATAGGCTTAACAGGAATGAAGTGATTGAGAAGATCGAGTGACACACAGCAGAATGAAAAACAATTCAGGACTGGCAAGTGGAGCAGAGGGAAAAGTAAAAAATTACTCCAGAGTCTTAAACTTGACTGATGGGAAACTTGGTGAAATGGAGATAGGGAAGTCAGAAGAACTCATTGCAGTAACTCAGAATAATGAGATTCATTCTGAACCTGTGGAGTTTCTGGTGTCAGAATCTGTCAAAGAGTTGACAATATGGCAAGAAGGATGAGGCTGAAGTTCATAAATTTGGGAACCTTAATATAAAGATGATAGATGAAGCCATGGGAAGCTTAGCATGATAAGGAAATTGGACAGCTGGAGAGAGTAAGAATAAAATTAGTAATAAACAAAGGTCAGTGTTTCACTGTATTTCTTTCCTTTCCTTTATAATCCTAAAAATTGACATCATATGAGAGATTGTCTGACAGGCAGAATTGATAATATAAATGGGTGGAGCCTATGACAAGGACCAGAGAATTTGGCAAGTATATATTAGTACCAGAAGTATTGATTGCAAATGTGGATCCTGGAAACAAACTCAGGGTAGAAGACAGCAATTATTTTAAAAGAAATATATTAGAAACAATTATAATATGTGTAACTTTTTGAATATAGTAAATTATAATTAAGGCTATGGGATATTTTTAGTTATAGAATTACTTGTATATTTAATAATAGGGGAATTTAGTTTTCTTTAAAAAAACTAATGGGTTCTAAACATGGAAATTGGGCGGTGATGAACAGCTGGAAAACAGATGGGGGTAGGGTGGGGTGGAGTAAAAAAGTCATTACTAAAGAGAAATGTTTAATCTTACATGTCTTCTGTTTGATTTGGTGGCTTCATAGTGGAATTTGAGGCATTGTTTTGGCAGTCAAATGGACTGAACTTGGGTTGTATAGTAAAATTTATAGTTATACAATGTGGCATTATAGAGAATGATAGAGGGTGTCTGTTAAAAATTCTTCTTGTAAGAACTTCTGTTACCAAATTTTGCATGTATAACAGATTTAGTAAAAGCTGCGGAAGCATTTAAATTGTGGTGTCCTCTGAGGGTCTCTTTGAGGCAATATTACAGAGACCCTTTCTGTGCATCATGTAAAAAGTCATCCCTGGGTCACCTGTTCCATTAGCTTCTATGCTTTGCTCCCTAGCACTGAAGGACCTACCGAATATTAAGGCCATTTGTTCACTGTCTATTTACAAGATCACTGAGGTAGGCACCTGGAGCTTCTACAAGTATTAACTGCTCTGAGTATTTTCTGTTGTGCCTGACAAAGTGGAGTTCAATAAAAATTTGTTGGATGAAGAGGAAAAAAGACAGTCTCTTCAATAAATGGTGCTGAGAAAATTGGACAGTGATGTATAGAAGAATGAAACTACACCATTCTCTTACACAACACACAAAGACAAACTCAAAATGGATGAAAGACCTCAACGTGAGACAGGAATCCATCAAAATCCTGGAAGAGAACATAGGCAGTAACCTCTTTGACATCGGCCACAGCAACTTCTTTCAAGACACCTCTCCAAAGGCAAAGGAAACAAAAGCGAAAATGACCTTTTGGAACTTCACCAAAATAAAAAGCTTCAACACAGCAAAAGAAACAGTCAACAAAACAAAGAGGCAACCCACGGAATGGGAGAGGATATTTGCAAATGACACTACAGACAAAGGGCTGATATCCAAGATCTATAAAGAACTACTCAAACTCAACATCCAAAAAGAAGATGAACACTCAAAAAATGGGCAGGTGGCATGAAGAGGCACTTCTCCATAGAATACATACAAATGGCTAACAGACACATGAAAAAATGTTCATCATCACTAGCTATCAGGGAAATTCAAATCAAAACCACACTGAGATACCACCTTACACCAGTCAGAATGGCCAAAATGAACAAGACAGGAAACAACAAGTGTTGGAGAGGCTGCGGAGAAAGGGGAACCCTCTTACACTGTTGGTGGGAATGCAAGTTGGCCCAATTGCCAAACTGTGGAAAGAGCCAAGGTGCCCTTCAACAGATGAATGGATAAAGAAGATGTGGTACATATATACAATGGAATACAATGCCTCCATCAGAAAGGATGAATATCCAACTTTTGTAGCAACATGGACTGGACTGGAAGAGATTATGCTGAGTGAAATAAGCCAAGACTTACTTGCGGTGCATGAGGGGTAACCTGGAGGACAGTGGGAGAAGGAAAGTAAATGGGAAGTAGGGTAATTCAGGGAGGGAAACAAAACATGAGAGACTTTGGACTCAGAAACAAACTGAGAGTTTTGGAGGTTTTGGTGGGGGGATGGAAGCGCCTGGTGGTGGGTACTGAGGGCACATATTGCATGGAGCACTTGGTGTGGGGCATAAACAATGAATCTTGGAACACTGAAAAAATAAAATAAAATAAAAATTTGTTGGATGATTGCTGAAGGAATAACCGACTATTTTCTCTCTTACACTGTATGAGCCTTGAGAAGAGAGATTATTTCTTGTTCACTCATGTTTACTCCTCCCTTTCTTCATCCTTCTCTCTTTACTCATTCACCTACTCTGTGTGTGTGTGTGTGTGTGTGTGTGTGTATGATAGTATTTTCTATCTCTTAAAACAGTGCCCGAGACACATATCAAGCATTTATTGAATTTGTGAATCCTTCATTTATCAAACACTATGCATCTATCTTCTTTATACTAGACATTCTTTTAGGTCCTAAATATGTAAGGGATATCTCCTCACCCAACACACACACATGTACAGAAAAACCCATCTACAAGCTAAGAGATGTAGTAACTGCTCTCTTTGAGGGGTGCACTAGGAACTTTATGAGCAGAGAAGTGCACCTAATCAGACATGGAAAAAGCAAAGTGTAGGGAGGATGAAAGTCACCAAAGCTTTCCTTGAACTGAGAATTTAAAAAGAATCAGACATCATAAATACCCATACATATATATCAAACTGAATTAAACATATTATCTTTGAACAATTGAGAAATTTCAACACTGGATTTTAAATGTGGGTGATATGGGTTGAAGTGGATATACCAGAATAAATTGGTGAGATTTCTAAAAATAAATATCTCCTTCCCCTTCTCATATCTGAAATTCTCTCTTAAAGAGGAAATGCGGGGCACCTGGGTAGCTCAGTTGGTTAAGCGACTGCCTTTGGCTCAGGTCATGATCCCGTTGACCCGGGATCGAGTTCCACATCGGGCTCCCTGCTAGGAGGGAAGCCTGCTTCTCCCTCTCTCACTCCGCCTGCTTGGGTTCCCTCTCTGGCTGTGTTTCTCTCTGTCAAATAAATAAAATCTTTTTAAAAAATAATAAAAAATAAAGAGGGAATGCATTTTGACAGAACATCAAAGATAATTTGATATAGGTCCCTCACTCCACTTATCCTTAATAGAGGGTTCGGAGAACCCTACCCTAATGGAGTGGATAGTACTCTCTATGTGGTGATTTTATATACTGAGAGGATCTTATGAGTTAAAACATAGGTTCATACAGTGAATCTTTACATTTTTCTTTAAGGAAATGATGGTTTTTTTGCATTCTCATTTAATATTCCTTATTTAGTAGGTTTCATACATTTGTAGAATTTAAAGTGTTACTTGAAATAGCCTTCAATTTACATGCTCTTTAAGAACAACTATTTCTTTACTTAGAATAACATTTACATAAGGCATTTTTAAAGAACAAACTATTAAACATTTATTGAGAGAAATGGCAATGCATACGAATACCCTTTTGGAGCGATTCATGAGGGAAATAAAGTGGACTATATGTATATTTGCTCATATACAGATGCACATATGTTTAAGGTTCATCAACAACTAGCAGGCAGATGTCTGTGCTGAAGATTCTTCAGCTTGATGTTATGTTTAATGAACTGGTAGGTTCTATTTTTATTCAAGACTCTTAGCACATGTTTACTGAACCTTACAAAAATGATACCACACTTCTGTTTATTCTTTTCTCCTGAGATTAATTTTTGTCATTATTGTTCAAAGACCTTTTGGTGTTCCAAAAGATTCTAACTAATGGCAGTTGAATACACTGTTGATCATTAATAATGACTAATTCTGTCTACATTCTAATGTACAAGCTTAAAGTATCAGAGGAACGTATTTAAATTTTATATTGAAAAAGAATAGACTCCTCAGTATTACTAACAACTGGAAGAGAAGGAAGTCCCCTTAAAACTTTAGCATGAAACTTTCTAAGTATAAAATTTTGAAGGTGAAACTTTCAGAGAAATATTTCATTTTGTTGTTTTTGAAATAAATTATCTTATATACCTTGAGTTAAATTTTTTCAGGGAAAGTGAAAATGCTGAATTTTTTAAATCTGAATTTGATTTGAAATGTGTAAACCCAACAAGATGTATAATACACTATGGTATACACATGAATAAATTTTATATATTATTTTGATATCTGGTCTCCAAAAGTATCTATATGCTTAACCCTCTTTCTTAGTTGGGTAGAAAATGACATCTTGATTAGATTTTATAATTTTATAATCTTTTTTAAAAATGTTCTTATTTGGGCGCCTGGGTGGCTCAGTTGGTTGAGCGGCTGCCTTCGGCTCAGGTCATGATCCCGGAGATCCGGAATCGAGTCCGCATTGGGTTCCCCGCTCAGCGGGAAGCCTGCTTCTCCCTCTCTCACTTCCGCTGCTTGTGTTCCCTCTCTGGCTGTGTTTCTCTCTGTCAAATAAATAACATCTTTAAAAAAAAAAATGTTCTTATTTGAATTCTGTTCAGTTAGAAATTCCAAAGTCAAACTTGATTTAAAGATCTTCTTATCATTTCCCTCCTCCACCCTATTCCACCTCCCTCCTCTGGGAGCCCCATCCATTCTCTTTAATCACCTCCTCCCTGCCCCTGCCGGTTTAGTTTCTAGTGGATTAAAGTGTACATGTGTTGAGGAGGGAAGGAGGCATGGTTACAGTTGGAGTTAGGATTACCAAAATTACATATAATCCACTAACTGCTTTTAAATAATACTCTAGATATGGACATGGTCTACTTGAACTTTTAAAAATTAAAAAAAAAAATCAAACTTTAAAATATGTCTCTTATCGTTTTTCTCTTGATATTTTTTTCTTTTCAAATTCCTCACTTAATATTCTTCCCTTCAATGACTGAGCATATCTTTATGCCATAAGAAAAAATCATCTCATTCTATGAACTATTTAATTGTGTGCTCTCCTCAGTTCTGTGTTTAGTTGAAAGAAGTCTTTTGGGAAAAATCTTGTTTCACTCTGGTAGATTCTACCTATTGTACAGAATGTATTATGCAAGAAGCTATAGAATGATTAATAAAAGCATGTCAGATTTAAGTGTTCCTATGCGGATGACATTTTTCTTAGAAAAAGCCACCAAATAGTGTGTTTGATCCAGAGTGTCAAAGCATTTCTGTCTGGAGAGACATTCAGAAAGTGGCATGCCTATTTCTGAGTGTATATTATTAGAAGCGTCTGCTGAAAGTGTGATGCAAGCTTACCCTAGCCAGGAAATTGTGTGTTCAGGCTGACATGCCGCCTCTAGCTTACATCACCATTGGATTCAAATCACATTGGTTTGGCATGGGCTAAGTGACCTTCTCCTTTAAAATATTCATGCCATTCTCATTTTCTGGGTCATTGTGTTCCTAGTCACATGCAAATAAATTTCTTATTAATTGTATCATTTGCTTTAATAGCATTTTGGTGTACAGACGAATTCATGAATATTTTTGCAGTCATTCCCAGAACAGCCAGATAATAGAGTTAGCCAAATTCCCTTGGGTTAATTAATGCCTCCATGCAGCTCTTATCTCATTGGAGCAGAACATCTGGGCCCTTGAGATAAGTCTTCAGCCCACAGTAGACTTGATGCGATTGATGATCACACCAGGAATAGTTCTCTGCACTGATGAAATAGTTCTCTACTGTGAAAGAAGTAGCACATATTGATATAAATAGAGACTAGAATTAGTACTAATTGAATGAAAAATGGAGGGGCTAAGAGATGTTGAGTAATGAATCTGCTTCAGTAGTAATAGGAAGAAATTACAGCATTTGATGAAAAGATTGTATTTGATTAAGTTTTTTACTGAAGGAAAAGATATAAGTGTGGAGGAGGTCGGGAGGGCTTGATAGACC
This sequence comes from Spilogale gracilis, assembly GCA_004023965.1. Lineage (NCBI taxonomy): Eukaryota > Metazoa > Chordata > Mammalia > Carnivora > Mephitidae > Spilogale > Spilogale gracilis. The sequence continues at coordinate 59,442 of PITA01002721.1, read as the reverse complement.
ACGGACCTACAATGAGATAGAAATGGGAAGGCAAACTGGAAAGTTGTTGGTGTGGATACAAAGTGCACTGTTTGAGGAGGGGTGGTGAATAAGGAGTGGAAACAAGTGAGGGAAATGACAAGGAGGTGAAGCTGGGAAGATACAGAGAAGTTAGAAGAAACCCATGAAACACAATCTGTGGAGTTCTTTATTCAGTAAAAAAAATTGAAGACATCTGTTGGTTCTTGAGTAAAAGAGTAACATGACCAAATTAGCGTTTGAACAAGATAAATCTCACATAAAGGAAGAGAGACAGGGGGCAGGGAAACTTTACATGAATACTGGGTTTTTTAAGCTTTTAGTTTCTAATACATAAAGGAAAGTTCTGTAGGTACACATAAAATTTACACATGGTCGCAACAGAGGGTGCAGACAACCTAAATAAATGGCTCACTGTCTGTTAGCTGATACAGAAATTGAAATCTACTGGAAATTAACAGAAGTTGTTTTAGGAGGTTTTAAAATTTAGGTATTTGACTTTTTTATTTTTGAAGTAGGATTTTAAATTATATAAAATATTTATATAGTTCCAAATCAGACTAGAAAGAAACTTACAAAAGTCTTATTTTCTTTCTTTCCTTCTTTATTTTTGTTTGTTTGTTACTGTTGTTTTTTTGGTCATATTATTCCTGGCTTTCTAATATATGTTGATACTTCTTTGTGTATACCTTTTATTTACTTGTTTTGTACTCTGGAATAATATTTCTATCTGACCATGGACATATTTCTCTAGTGTATTTCCATTATCAGTTGAGGTACTATGTTTTATATTTAAATATTTTTCCACATTATATCTTTGTATAGAACTTACTGATTTTTTTTCCAGTGGTTTATGTCTTAAAGACATTAGGTCTTCTGCAATTTTAAGAATAGCTTTCTGTATAAGGTGTGAAGTGTGTCTGTGGAGTTTTTCCAGATTTATGGATGGGTCTCTCAGCTTCATTGTTACTCTGATGTCTTCAAATAAGACTAGAGTTATCTGAAATGCAGGTATACGTGGCATGGCCATAATAATCTACCATTAGAGAAAGTATAAAGATTATTGTGTCCTAGTGTCAGAATACAGAGCAACTGGAGAAATAGAAATGGTTTGTTTGGACTATATACCCATATTTTATAGTATTCTCATAAAAACTGAGCAAGATAATATATTAAACCAATCCTTTCTCTTAGAAATCACCAGAAAAATTGCTCAGCAACTTATAGCATGGCAAGAAGCATCTTGCAAAGACACAGATTTAAATCTAACCTCTAGGGTTTGTGTGTGTGTGTGTGTGTGTGTGTGTGTGTGTGTGTGCATGAGGTGTTAGTCTATTTATCTGCTACACATATAGATTAATAATGTACTGAAATTTTCATATAATTTTGAACTAGGTCAAAATGATTTTCCCTTTGATGCAGGAGAATTTATCAGTGATGCAGGGTGAAAAGTTTGAGGAAGAAATGATAAAAGATAAAACATTTAAAAAAGTTAAATGACGAAAGAAAAAGAACTACCACATCAACACTTTTCCTTACTTTATGTAATTTGTATGCTGTTGAAGTGTTATTTTGAATGCACTTCATTTGGGTTAATAATAACTGCATTTCTGCAATTCACATTTTGTGAGTAATTGCATGCGCTTCCACTTTAGCTATTTCTTTACAAATGTGCAATAGTCATTATAGGAAATATTTATAAACGAGATAACTGCCACTAAAGCAAAAAAAAAAAATTCTCTTACGTATTCAGTTCATTGATATTCAAACAACATGATAAAATCTATTTCTCTTAGATTGAGAAAGTGGAAAAGATGTTTATTAATCTCATTCTCTCTATGTCACTTTGATAATGTCAACAGACTATGGCACCAAACTGAAGGTATTTGGTGTAGTAAGGTTATGAGGCCTATGAATTCTGTTTCTCAGAGGTTTTTCTTAGAAGAATCTTCTGAGATAGTTGGTCTTGTTTGTGTGAATTGTGAACTTTCTCAAAGTCTCTAGTCACTAATAAACTGTTGGTACCTTTCAATGAGTTTTAAGTGTCATTTGCCATGTAAGTGGAATGGTTTCAATATCAATATCAATTAAAAACAAATTTTTTTCTTAATTTTTGCAGAAGGATAATCTTTACAGGACAACTCAACATTAGTATATTACATTCTAGACTATGTACTTTTTTCCTATAAATAAAAAGCATAATAAATAAATAAATAAACAAATAAATAAATAAATAAAAAGTATACTTTTATTAATCATTGCCTTCTGATAATGAAAACGTGCTCATTATAAATCAATTTATATGTATGTGTGTATTGAAAACTTCCTTGCTATGAGTGAGAAAAAAAATGGAATTGAATGGAAGCTGAAGTATTCTCTTTGAAATCTAACTTCTTGAAACTCTCATGATTCTGGTGCTGACAAGTGAGTTTAAATATGAACATTCCTTTTCAGTGTGGTTACCTCCTAAGTCTAGTGCAATAATACAGTGAGATCCACACTAATTAAACACTCTATTCCCAAAGGGACAATATGTCATGCCAAGCAAATATTAAAAGATCCTTTCTGGTTTATTCTAATCCAATTATATGCCAAATTTTAAATATTTTTTTATTTAGCAGTGGTTCTAAATAACTAACAATTTTCTTCACATTGTTCTGACTTGTTTTGCACTCATTTTAAGAAATAAAAGTTGCTAGGGGTTGCCTAAGTGACTCAGTCTGTTAAGCATCTGACTCTTGATCTCAGCTCAGGTCTTGATCTCAAGGTTGTGCGTTTAAGCCCCATATTGGGCTCCACACTGGCCATGGACTCTACCTAAAATAAGAAAGAAAAGAAAGAAGAAAGAAAGAAAGAAAGAAAGAAAGAAAGAAAGAAAGAAAGAAAGAAGGAAGGAAGGAAGGAAGGAAGGAAGGAAGGAAGGAAAGAAAGAAAGAAAGAAAGAAAGAAAGAAAGAAAGAAAGAAAGAAAGAAAGAAAAAAGAAAGAAAGAAAGAAAGAAGGAGAGAAAGAAGAGGAAAAGAAAAGAAAAGAAAAAGGAAAGAAAAGTTGTGGTGTCTAATTTAGAAAAGTATTGTTTGAAGTTTAAGACTTCTTATAAATAATTACATAGAGGATACAAAACCATTCATCATACTAGAATCTTGATATTAACTACTAAAACTTTATTCAGTACAAGGAATTGAATATGAAGTGGAGTGTTCCAGTTATTTATCACTGTATGGTGAAGCACCACAAAATTTATTAGCTTAAAATAATAACTTATTTTCTGTTATGGTTGTGTGGCATGATGACCCAGACGGGTATTGTTTGTTGAAAGTCTGTCATGCAGTTGCAGTCAGAAGTCAGCGGTGGCTGCATTCATCTGAGGTCTTGACTGGACTGGCATACAAGATGGCTCCCTTACATGGCTGGCATGTGATGCTAACTGTCATATGGTGCCTGTACACATGGGCTCTTCACGTACTTTGAGATTCTCATAACCTGGCAGCTAGGTTCTGAGTGTCCCATCCCACATGTGAGCATTCCACGAGATTTATCTCCACTGACTTATTTATAGCTTCAATTACATATCTTAATTTCTTATGAGATTAAGGTTATTGAAAGAAATTAATGTTACTAAAGATATGGAAACCCGAAACTCAGAAGATAGGGTTATGGCTGGTTGTCATATGAATAATAAACTTATCTAGGATCATGGAAGAAACCAGAATTGAAAGAGGCATGTAAGTCAGCTGAAGATTCACAGATCTTTTGAACTCTACATGAGTTTTACTGCTTTACTTTTGAACAATTCTAAAACACTTCCAAACACATTGTTTTAACTTAAGATCTTATTTCCTTCTTTCATGTTTGCTTTGTGGTCTCAGCAAGACATTGAGTACCTTGATCCCTTCCTTTAGTTTTACTAAATTATGGCTTTACATATCTTTTGCAAACTAGCTTAGATTCTGAATCAATATTGTACTTCAATCGTTTCCTATTAAAACCCCTAATTTCCTGGCTATTTTTTTAACTACCATTTTATGCTTCAAAACAACCATAAACTTTTCTCTTCACGAAGAAAAGCACAAGAAGCATGCATAATATAGCATTGAAAAACATATTTTCTTCAACAATAGCTGGGCTTTTATTTCCATAGAGTGATTTATTCCACTTCATTGATGAGCTTCTTCAATCATCATTTTCATAATAACTATTCTAAACCGGTACTGTATTAAAAGCATAACTCAATTCATATTTCATAATTCAATTCATATTTCATAACTTGCAAAAAAAGAATTTTACCTCTTACAATACATGAAACAGTCCACCCTGTCTTTCTCAACTTGATGTCACCATACCTATAAACATCTGAGCCCATCTTTCCCTTATGTCTGAGGATAAGAAGGAAATCTTGTTCCAGTCAAGGAAAATCCTTCCATCTAGAACCAAAACCTTCCCTTCTGGTCTCAGACCTAGGTTTTCTTTGTGTTGTTGTTGTTGCTGTTTTCTAGTAGATTATTCTTTTCTTATCGACTAGACTACTTTCTTTTTTCTGTTTGCAGCATTTTCCTCACAATCTTACTGTACCTTGTAAACAATCTTAAATTCAATAATCCACCACTTTTATATAACTAATATCATTTTAGCTTGAATCTCTCTTCTTAATTGCAAACCAAAACTGAATGCTTATTGGACACTTATTCTTTGATCCCCCGTCACCTCAAACTCCAAATATCCTAAGCCTTACCTACATAACTTTTAACCTTCCTTACAAACTCATTCATTATTTGTATTTCCCCTTCTCATTGATTAATATCATCCTCTAACATGTGCCCCAGGTCAGAAACCTTGAAGGCATTCTAGATTTTTTAATCTTGCCCTCCCCTCCCTAATCTGATCAGTAACCAAGTCCCAATATTTCTCCCCCCCCTTAATATATCTTATGTTTGTTCTTTACTTTCCAAACACACCACCACTGCCTCCTTTAAGGCCTCCACCTTTAGATACCTTCTGAAATTTCCTGTTTTGGTGTTTTGTTTTATTTTGTTTTCCATCCTTGTTTATGTTTGGTCTATCTTCTACATGATTGCTAAAGGATCTTAAAGACCAATCTAAAAGCATTTCCAAAAATAAATAAATTAATCAATTAAAAAAAATAAATAACACCACCTCCATTGCCACAGATGGAGTCCAAGGTCTTTGACATCTCATAGAAAGCATTTCCTGTTGGATCTTTACCCTCCCTTTCCAAGATCTTCTTCTACAGTACCCTTTTACTCTTTTGTACTCTGGTCCAATAAAATTGCTAGAATTCTGAAAATCTTCCCTAAAATATTTTTTATGTTCTTTTCTCTCTGATGTGAAAGTTTTTTCTCCTCTCTCTTTTTTAAATTTTTAATTTTTTAAAAACAATTTCTTTATTTATTTTTCAGGGAGAGAACGTACAAGCAAGGGAGAAGCAGGCATCCTGCTGAGCAAGGAGCCTGATGTAGAACTCAATCCCAGGACTCTGGGATCATGATCTGAGCCAAAGGCATACACTTAACTGAGCAACTGAGACATCTTTCTTTCTCCTCTCTTATGCCTGAGTGAATACCTACCATTTAAGATTCATTTCAAAGGCTCTGTCCTTCCTGTAGGTTTGCTATTACTTTCTTTGCATTGTTCCATTCCTTGATTAGTACTTACCTCCCATTATACCTATAAATCTGCCCATGCTTCACTAAAACAGTTCCTTGAGTACAAAATTTTGTTTTATTAATCTACTATTGAATGGTACAATATATAATTATTGATTAAATAGACTTCAGGTGACCTGGAGAACAGTAAGCTTCAAAAGTTTCATTTTAACAAAGTAAAAGAAAAAAAGATAGGTCACATCAATACCCTTTTTCTAGCACTTCCTTCCTTAAAATTTCCAGGATCTTTGGGTTGTTAAATAAACATTATGCAGTTTGCTGAGTGGCAATATCAGTAAGATTTTTGTCAGAGTTGATTGGGATAGTTTAAATTAAAAGGGTTTTGAAAATTCACTTCTAAACCATGAAACGGTAGACATTCATTTTTCTCTTATTCCTTAAATTGGCATTAATACAAAGTCAGTAATTCAATAACAGGAAAGAAATGCCTGAACGGGACAATAAATACCTTGGAGATATTGCAAGTTCCAGACCACTGCAGTTAAGCAAATATTGGAATAAATTGAGTCAATGAATTTTTTGGTTTCCCAGTACATATAGAAGTTATAAATACATTATACTATAGTCTGTTAAATGTAAAATAGCATTATGTCTAAAAATGTATTCATTTTAATTAAAAATACTTTATTTCTAAAAAAAATGCTAACCATCATCTCAGCTTTCTGAATAATCTTTTTGCTAGTAAATGGTTTTACCTCAATATTGATGGCTGTTCACCAATCAGGGTAGTTGTTGCCAAAAGTGGGTGCGGCTGTGGTAATTTCTTAAAATAAGACAGAATGAACTTTGCTGTGTCAATTGAGTCTTCCTTTCAGGAATGAATTCTCTGTAGCACATGATGTTGATTAACAGCGGTTTACCCACTTTCAGAATTGGAGTCAATCCTCTGAAACCCTGTTTCTGCTTTATTAACTACATTTATGTGATATTCTAAATTCTTTGTTGTCATTTCCACAGTCTTCATGGCATCTTCACCAGGAGGAGTTTCCCCTCTCAATAAACCACTTTCTTTGCTTATCTGTAAGAAGCAATGCGTCATCTCTGAAAGTTTTGTCATGAAATTGCAGCAATTCAGTCACATTTTGAATCTCCAATCATAACATAAAGATCACTGATCACAGATCACCATAACAAATATAATAATAATGAAAAAGTTTGAAATACTGCGAGAACTATCAAAATGCGACAGAGGCATGAAATAAGCAAATGTTGTTGGAAAAATTGTGCAACACAAGGTTTCCACAGACTTTCAATATGTAAAAAAACTTCATATCTGTGAAGCACAATAAACTGAAACACAGTAAAACAAAGTATGCCTCTATTGATTGTATTGATTTATCCTTTATAGAGAATTTTCCATAAACAAATGACCAAAGCAGGTTTCCTAGAGTAAGGTAGAAATAGTTTTGTTATGCAGATATCTTTATGGTACTAGAAATAAACTTCACTGATCCATATTTTAACATTAGTCTATAAAAGAAAATATACTTGGCTTTAACAAAAAACACTGCTTCTTTGTATTATCAAAACCATTGAGAGCTTCCATGACAGAGATAGGCCACATGTGATTTGTGAAGATTGAGAAATTACCTTAAATTATGGAACTGGCCCCAATTTCTGACTAACAGATACACAGACATACATTGTAGTGGTTTCCTTTAAGCTTTTTTTCAACCATGCTTAAGTCAGACCACCTTTTCCTTCCTGTAGGAACCATCACTATCAAACAAATAAGCCAACTAACGAACTAACTTCACTGAGAAAAATGGAAATTATTTAAAGCTTTTTTCATTTGTTTGCTTTTTTCCTTCTCTCCCCTCTTCATCTCTTCTCCCCCATTTCCTCCTCCTCTCTTTCTTCCTTCTCCCTCTTCTCACTCTTTCTCTCTTCTTCTTTCCTCTTCCTTTTAATCAACTACTAATAGATGTAGGATTAGAATACAGCCAATAGCCTATCTTGTTTAACTCAGGACTACCCCAGCATTATGTAAATGGAATCGAGGAATTGGCATAATATGAGATTTTTAGTCATGAATTTCTGTTTTCATTATTTGTCAAGTTCCTAACCTTCTTATTTGGCATAATTTCTGTTTCTCATTTGTCTACTAAACCAAAGATATGAGTTATTTATTCAGAATATTTTCTTTAGGGTCACTTAGGTGGCTCAGTCAATTAAGCATCTGCCTTCAGCTCAGGTGATCATCTCCTGGTCCTGGGACCCAGCCAGGTGGCAAACTCCCTGCTCAGTGGGAAGTCTTCTCTTCTCTATCTCCTTCTCTATCTTCTGCTCCTCCTGCCTGTGCTCTTCTCTCAAATAATAAACAAAATCTTTAATAAAAATAAAATATTTTCTGTAGATATTCTTTCTTTGCTTCTTTCCAAAGATTAACAACAAAATTGTTTCCAGACAACTAATATTGGGATTCTCTTAGATTATATTCATTCTTTAAATTCAATTAATAAAAATCAGACTCCAGCTTAATACCTTTTAGACCATTACAGTGACATTGAGAGAATAGCATATGTCAAAAATGTCTCAGCTCTAAGAAATAGTACAGAGGATTACAGTAATTTGCAGTTATTTGCCTAGACAAAATTGGTTTAGTGAAGCCAAGCATGTTTCCTTAAGAAGAGGGAGTAAGGTAAGAAGACCACCTACAGGGAAGGAAGACAAAAATCAAAGAAAACATGCATGGCTTTAGCTAAACTATTTGGTAGAAGTAACATGTTGTTCATTCAGGCAGCTCTCTCAATTTTCCTTCTAGCTCCTTCTTTCCTGGTTTATATTTTACTCTGTAATTTTCCAGAAACCTATACTTATATATTTATTTTCCTTTATTCATTTACCTCTATATTTCTCTATTTGCTCAGTGAAAGGAAAAATGGAAGTGTCCTGAGACAGAGAGGAGTGGGCAAGCTTATGTCAGATGCTTTTAGAATGAAAACAATCGGGGTGCCTGGGTGGCTCAGTTGGTTAAGCTACTGCCTTTGGCTCAGTTCATTATCCCAGAGACCGAGAATCGAGTCCGAGTCCCATATCGGGCTCCCTGCTCAGCTGGAAGCCTGCTTCTCCCTCTCTCACTCCCTCTGCTTGTGTTCCCCCTCTGGCTGTGTTTCTCTCTGTCAAATAAATAAAATCTTAAAAAAAAAAAAAAAAGAATGAAAACAATCCGCAAGAATCTTGAATTGTGATCTCCACACAGAAAGAGAATGAAAAGTGGCCAAATCCCAATGAGAGAGATGTTGGACTATTTTCCAGTGTCAAATCCATCTTATTTATATGAAGTAAGCACATTTTCTCACCAAAACCTCAAAAAAATTGAATCCAACCCTGATAGTTTCAAAATTGAAATAATAAAAAGTATTGAAATTTGCTCTACCTTTTCACTGTATAGCTCATATCTGAGTATAATTACAAGCTAATAGCATACCTGTAATAATTTTGACTTTTTTAGGCATTAATGAAATCAATGAAATTAACAAGCATTAATGAAAAGGTATAATCCACTGGTAAGTAAGCTGTATAAATTCTTTAGCTTCTTGAAACTCATAAAATTGAAATGATAAAATACTTTATACAATTGCTTTGATTATTGAAATAAAATTTATGAAAGTTCCTTGGATCCTCTAAAGTTTCACACAGCAGTCAAATATTGTTTAAAAATACAGTAGTCTGTCTTTACCAATGGGTATACTTTCTAAGATCCCCCAGTAGATGTCTGAAACTGTCAATAGTACTGAACCCTATATATAATATGTTTTTTCCTATACATACACACTTGTGATAAAGTAATTGATAAATTAGGCACAGTAAGAGATTGCCAACAATAACTAATAATAAAATGGAACATTTACAATAATATGCAATAATAAAAGTTATGTGTACATAATTTTTCTCTCAAAATATGTTACTGTACCATACTCACACTTCTTCTTATGGTAATATGAGATAAAAGAATGCCTATGTGATGAGATGAAGTGAGGTGAATGAAGTAGGCATTGTGATGTAGAATTAGGCCAATACTGATTGATTCTGACTTAACGTCAGAAGATGGATTATCGGCTTGCAGACCACAGTTGGCCATAGGCGATTGAAACCATGAAAAGTGAAACCATAGATAAGGGGGACCTACTGTATCCCACTTGGAATTAATAATGTCCTTAATCCTGACCTGTGCATTTTGTCACTCTGATTCCTCTTTGTATTCTGAAATTGTTTGTATATTTTCTAAAGATAGAATTTTACAAGGAAGAATTCTTTGCTTACTACTTTTCACTGTGGCTTATGTTTAGTATGTGGGCTTTGGGGTCAGCTAGACCTTAGTTTTGATTTTGGTTGAGTCCTAGTTACACTGGGTTGTAGGTGTATGGCTATGGGTATATAACTCCTCCTCTTTAAGATTTTTAACTTTTTAATGTGTAGAATTGAGGTCATATTGGGTCCACAAAACAGGTTTGTTGTAGTTCTCAAGTGGAATAATACATGTTGAAGCCTAGTACAGTGACCAATATGTAAGTTCCCAAAGACTTCTTTGCACTATTTCTCATTTGTCTCTAAATAAATAAATAAATATTGGTATCTTGCTAGGAAGCAGAACTTCTATCTCTATTATCATCCACTTCAGCATTCTTTCCTCCCTTCTCTTCTGTCACACCTACCTAGAAAAATCAAAACTTAGATAAATCTGGCTGTGTATCTTCCCTTTATCCAGATAAATATGACTGGAATTAAAATTATACAATATCTTTAATCTGCATAGACCATAAAATGTGTGGTCTCAACCTCAATGGGATTTCAGTGCCAAAAGACCATCTCTCCTCTTTCACCATCTTCTCCCATTTCCACAAGAGCAATTTCAAACTTTTTGTACTTTCTTCAACATTTCTTCTCCCTTATCCCAAACTCCAACTTGAACATAAGGAATAGGGGCACCTGGGTGGCTCAGCTGGTTAAGCAACTGCCTTCGGCTTAGGTCATGATCCCGGAGCTCTGAGATTGAGCCCCGCATTGGGCTCCCTGCTCGGCAAGAAGCCTGCTTCTCCCTCTCTTACTCCCCCTGCTTGTGTTTCCTCTCTAGCTGTGTTTCTCTTTGTCAAATAAATAAATAAAATCTTTTAAAAAAAAGATTTTATAAGGACTAGAGAAGTCATTTCGTGTCTGTTCTCCACTCTCTGCTTTTCATCTTTCTCTCCTATTATTATAGAGATGGCCCACTTTCTGTCCAAAGCTAAGCTTTCTCCTGGATTTTGGATCCTGCTCCATCTTAATTAATCAGAGATCTTTATTCATTTCCTCTTTTCACTCTTAAATGAGTAACCAATGATGTCAACTGATTTATAGTCACCATTATATAAGCATATTTAAGACTTTATTATCTTTTTTAAAAAATCCGTTTATTTGTTTGAGAGAACCAGAGAATGAGAGGGAGGAGGGGCAGAGGGATAGAGTGTCTCAAATAAACTCCATACTCAGTGCAGAGCCCTATGGAGGGCTTGATCTTGAAATGACCCTGAGATCATGACCTGAGCTGGAACCAATATGCTCAACTGACTGTGCCACCCAGGCACCCCAAGACTTTATTATCTTTAAGACAAAATATAAAGAAAGCTCTTCCTGGATCTTATGCTTTTCCACCTCTACCTACTCTCTCTTTTTCCTTTTATATGCAAACTTTTTGAAAGAGTTGTTCACATCCATTTTCTCACTTTCTCATCTCCCACTAACTATTCGGCTTACAATGACCTGACTTCAACATGAAAAACTTTATTGAAATTATTCTCATCAAGGTTATAGATGATCTACTTGTTGCAAAATCAACAATAGGCATTTTTCTTGATATCCTTTACTAATCCTGCTTCCTATTGTAATATTTTTCTATTACTACTTTCATAGCTCTCCTTCTTCTCTTTTTTTCATTTTTTAAATTTTCTTACTGTTTCTTCTTTTTTATTTTATGGCCTCTTGTTCAGTCCATCTCTTGTGTCTTGCTATTAATATCCAAGACAATTTCTTACATTCTTTTCACCCTCTCTCTCACTGTCTGGAATCTCTTTCACTCCCTTGATCTCATCTTTAAGAGTAACTCCTGAATCTATATTTCTATCTGATGCTGCTTTCCTGAGTACCAGACCCATATATCCATCTGACTTCTGGATATGTTTTTTTAATATAGCACATTCAACATTTCTCTGTCTAACATAGTAATGCACATCTTTGGTGAAAAGAAACAGATTTAAAAACAAACAAGGCTTTCTTCTTCCATATTCCAGTTAACCTTTCAGCTAGTTGCCAAAGCTATAAATCATCATTCTTGTCTCCTCCCTCTCTTCTGCCATACATCTTCTATTACCTCATGAATCTCTAAATCCTAGCGATTGATAACCTCTACATCCCTTAAATATCTACTTTAAATAACTACAGTCACCCTTATTTCAGCTTCCTAGTTCAAACTTCTAGCATCTCTCTGTTCCTTTGACTGGTAGAAAATCTTCTTAGTCTCCTTCCATACACTCTTGCTTCCTCCCTCCATCTTTTCTCCATATAGTGGCCAGAGTGCTATTTCTAAACCTTAGATCAGATTATGTCACTCTGCAGCTTAAAACTTGTTAATGGCTTTGCATTGCTCTTTGAAGAATATCCAAATATTAAGGAAGCCTACAAGGCCCTTTAGAGACTTTTAGCTCTTGAGTTTCATTCATTTCTCCATTAAAATCACAAATGTGTACTGAATGCCTGCTAAGTATTGAATACTCTTCTAGGCACTGGAGATTTGGCAGTGAAAAATTAATATTTCTGATCTTTTGGGATTAATGATCTCATTTCTGTTCATTCTCAATCTCCTTGCTTCACTTATGCAGAACTATTATCAGTTCTTTAAAGAAATATTGTCTTTCCAAGCTTAGAGAGACTCTTGTAGGTGTTCTTTCAGTGAGAGACTATTTCTTCAACATCCTTCTTTCTGAATGTCTGCTGGTCATTCTTGTGCCCTTTCTTTGACAGTTTGCAAGCCTATTTCAGTATTTCAGGCAAGGGAAACTGAAAGCCTTAACATAAGTTTGATTTGAGAGATATAAATACAAATGTCTTTATTGGATATGACCAAAAAAAATGACGCATATAGATTAACTCCAAGATTTCTGGTTTGGGTAGAAGGAGGTTACATTTATAACATTTTTAAAGATGAGTTTTGTTTTTTTTTTAAGATTTATTTATTTTAGAGAGAGAGTGCATGAGTGGGAGGGGCAGCGGGAGAGGGGGAGAGAATCTCAAGCAGACTACATGCTGAGTGTGGAGCCCCACTCAAGGCTCCATCTTATAACCCTGAGATCACAACATGAGCCCAAATCAAGAGTTAGATGCTTAACCAACTGCACCACCCAGGTGTCCTCAAAAATGAATATTTTATGGATAGATGATGAGTTTTAGATACCATAGGAACTCTAACAGGAAGAGTGTGATAAGTGAGTCTTGAAATGAGGAAAATAATTTGAGTTGAATATAAGATGTTAATTGAAATTATGATACAGTTAAATTATTCCAATAATGTATATAAAATAAGAGGAGAATGTTTGAATTTTCTTTAGGAATCATGAACTTATTTTTTTTTAAAGATTTTGTTTATTTATTTGACAGAGAGAAACACAGCCAAAGAGGGAACACAAGTAGGGGGAGTGAGAGAGGGAGAAGCAGGCCTCCCGCCGGGCAGGGAGACCAATGTGGGGCTTGATCCTGGGTCTCCAGGATCATGACCTGAGCCAAAGGCAGTTGCTTAACCAACTGAGCCAACCAGGCACCCCAAGGAATCATGAACTTATAAAAATCCACACTCTTTGCCTCTTGGTCATTTTAGAAAATATCAATTCAGCAGTTAAAATAGATTTTTAATAATTTCTGAAATGTAATCTTAGCATTATATCCAAATACACTGTGTTCTATTTCTCATATAAGAACTAGATCTTCTGGGATTCCTGGGTGCCTCAGTCGGTTGAGCATCTGCCTCTGGCTCAGGTCATGATCCCAGGGTCCTGGAATGAAGTCTTGCATGGGGCTTCCTGCTCAGTGGGGAGCCTGCTTCTCCCTCTGCCTGCTGCTTCCCCTGCTTGTGCTCTTTCTCTCCCTCTCTCTGACAAATAAATAAGTAAAAATCTTAAAACAAACAAAAAGATAGATCTTCTACATTCATCTGTGTTGTTTAATTTTCTTTATCTGTTGAAAATTAAGAAGGAACTTCCCAAGTTACAAATAAATAAATGAAGAGTTTTGTAATGCTTAAATCTGTTATATATTTGTAAGACCTCACACCCATTTTATAAAGTTTACCATAATCCTCAGATTTAAGTGTATCTATTTAAATAAATAAATAAGTAAATAAGTATATAAATAAATAAATTTTACTTAGAGGTGTGGAATAGATCTTGTGACTCTAAACATGAAGGTGACTACCAACATTCATTATCTGTAAGCTTACAGAGAAGCTATTCTATGTGATTTGACCCTATGTGGTAAAGCAGTGACAGAGAGGAGGGGTCAATCATTTACCTGTTTTAAGCTTCAGAGCATTTTTTTCACACATTCTTCCAGTTAGAGATCTTTATTCATATACATTGTAAATAACAAAGTCTCTAGCATTAAAAAAATGTCTCTGACAAGTTCCTGTTCACCAACTGGTGTTTTTCTTGAAATAGCTTAGAAATTGAAAATGTAGTTTATAAATGTTCACCAGTGGTATTCTGGTGTCTATGAAGTGCTGATAGGTATTTCTAAAATTATTATATTGTGTGTAATATATATTATTGTTAAGCTTTTAAAATATAGTCTTTCATTTTTTAAATGGAGCTTAGTAATTGCCTAATTTAAATAATCTTATCTATAGATTCCTTCACTAACACCATTTCCACGTATTAATTTTAAAATGTATTTAAAATGACAATAAATAGAAAGTGTGGCAGTAACATTTAATGCCTGCCAAAATTGCCATTGACGACTTAACACTGCTCCACTGTGTGTATAAAACATTTTTTCAGATCTACAAGTTTTTAAATTAAAGCAAATATAGCTTGCTGCTTTCCTGAGTCTATGAATTTTCAAATTGCATTTTATGCCAGTTTTTTCAAAAACTGCTCACAATTATGTGCTTTTCAAATGTCTTTTTCATTATGTAAATGCTTTTAAATCATGTGCTTACAGAGAAAAGTGAGAATTGAAAAAGGAGATGTTTTAAAGATTGCATGTTTCTTGGAATATCTCAAAATAGGTACTTCAGATGTGTGTGGCATAGTGGTTTATGAATGGCTGGCAGAAGGTTACTATTTACTACACCAGTGGGAAGTGTAAAAGGAAAAGCAGTTCTGCATTGTGTGGGTTTCTTGGAATAGCAGTTACAAACTGTCCTTGTTTGGAATGAGCCAATCAGAGTCTGCACTTGGCATGGAGCTGATGAGACTCTCCTCCATTGGTGGCCCTGCCTTGTATGTTACAGAGACTGGCTGTTTAATGAACTCGGCAACACAAATTAAATGCTTACTCGCTATAAAAATCCAGTGGAGGTCTATGTTAATGGTTTAAGAACACTGTCTGTTTAAGCAATGGAAACATGGTTCCCGTATGCAGTGTTTTCTAATTATACTGTGAAACCATTGTGACTACATGAGTGTGCCTAGTCTCTTTAACATTTCAAAAGCTTTTCATACCTATTAACTTGTTTCATCTACACAGCAACCTAAGGAGGTAGGCAAGGAGGGGGCTGTTATTATGAACTGAGTTAATGCATGGGAGAGCGATTTGTTAATGGCCAAACCATACAAATTATACCATTAAGATGCTCATTTTATCGAAAAGAAAACAGAAGGCAGAAACACTAAATGATCTGCTTCAGGTCACATAACCCTGGGATGACCGCAACACAGGTCAACTGACTTGGACTTAAAATTGTTTATCAGTTCCTTGTACTCACCGTTCGCTAGCAGTCAAGATAAGAAAGGGACTAGTTCTTGAGAACAAAGCACTTCAAAAGGCTTATTCAGAGTTACTTAGATAGCCATTAAGTGAATATACACTCAAAATTTTTTTTTCAGTGTTTTTGGACTAGCGTCTGCGTCAGAATATCCTGAAGTGCAAAGTGCCTTCAAAACTGTGGTTAAAGCTATTATGCTACAAAATATTATGACAACCCAGCCAGGTCTGGATCAATGATCTAGAGGGAAAATTTTGCATTTCATTAGTAAATTCTGGCTCACTGTTCATTCATTAATCTGGTTCTATGTAACCTCTGTATCAAAACTCCATTAACTCTTTTCCTAGTTTCAAATCAAATACTTACTATAACAGATCAATTGAATTCTCAGAAAAGAACCGGAGTGTGACCACTTTTTCCTCCCTTCTAAGAGCTTTAACCTTCCATTCCTGTATGTTTTCCTTTCTGGCCAGGCAGTTGAGAACAAGATGTTGAAGAAAAGAGAGAACTATTGCTCCAAGTTTTGGGTTTTTATGCCACTTACTTAACTTTTACTTGCCCTACGCTTTGCTTGACCTCAGTTCAGAACACAGGATTGGGAGAGTGCATTGGAAGAACACAATAATAGTAGATAATTATGAAGTAATACCACAAGGATACTTAGTGTTACTGAACACTTACCTTCATCAGTTCTCAGGTCCTGTTAAAAGCTTTATGCGCATAGTCTCACAAAGAGATGTTAAGTAATTCGACCCAAGTTACACACTAGTTAGTGCTGATGCCAGGACTTGACTCCGTATTTGTCTAGCCCCAAAGCTTGTGTATTAGCCATTATGCTGTTTCCCTTTCTGGCTCAACTGAAGTCAAGAAGTTCAGGAAGAATCTGTATAATACAGGTCCCAGTGAGTGGCTGGTTCCAGGAAACTCTGAATCATTTTAATAGTCAAGATTTATTTAGAAAAAAATAAATAAATAACCACATGGGCGGCTCTCTCCACAAAGAAGTGAAGGAAAGCCAGCCAAGGATGAAGGCAGACATCCAGCTACTAATGGTGTGTCATAGATGCAATTATGCTCAATGGTGAAATGCCAGAAAGTCCACTGTTCACCAATTGTATGTTTTTTCTAGCAAGTTATATATGATTGCTGAGCCTCAGTTTTATCATTTGTAAAATGGGATTAATAATCTTTATATCATAGTTTTTTTATAATGACTGAACACACACGCGTGCGCACACACACACACACACACATTTGTAGTGTCTAGTATAGCTCCTAAACTTAGTGGTATCTCTGTAAACCTCATTTCTAGCCCCTGTTCCAATACCCACCCTTCCCAAAGAGACAAGTGTTGGCGATATACAATAATACCAGGACTGGATGGCAGGAAACAAAAGCCCAGAATCAAGTAAACCCAGCTACAAGGTTAGGCAAAGAAACACATCTAACAGGGGAATAGCTAAAATCCAGACAGTAAACTCCAGCAGGTTGAAACCAGTCTTGAGTTGGGAGCCCCTCCCTTAGAACATCAGAGTAATGGGATTGAACCTACCCGCAAGAAATGACCAAGAATTGTTATGTTTACCAATCAAGGTGGTAAGGTTCCCAGTCAAAGATTTTGAATCTAGACAAGGTTTGTAAGCCAGGGTTAGGAATCTATGCAATTCTAGATTATAGATTTCTAACAGCTACCTAAAGGAGGTCTTGGGACAAAAGTAAAAATGCTACCTGTCATGAATCATTGCACATACTTTTTGCCCAGATACTATTCAGTCCTAGAGCATATTGGACTCTTAAACGGCTATCCCTTAGGGGAAAGGTGGTAAAAGTTTTGAGATTATAAAATTTTCTGATAGAAGGACACCTGTGTTATGGTCTAGACTTATTGCAGTACCCTAAAGTGAGCTCTAAGAGGTTCTATATACTGTCTGGGCCACCAAGAAAGAAGCTTCTTATCCTCAGACTCCCTAGCCAAATCATAAAGTTATCTAGGGTTATGTGTTCTCTCTTTGCCCAATTAGTAGGATATAATAAATGCCCACTGGAGCTACATATTTGTTTAGTTATTATGGATACATAAAAAAAGTTTTAGTCTATTTTTATAGGAACTAAGATAAATAGTTTAAAAACTGAGAGGTAGTCTACCAAATTTATGAATGAGAGGCTGAGGTATAAGGAGTTAGTTTCACAGGTCATCCACTAAATCTGGCAAAACTAAGTTTGAACCTAAGCAGTCTAGCTTTAGGGATATCCACTTAACTGCTATATTGTATTTCAGTTTAGAGCAACCTACCCATGTAACACCCAAATCTCTAAAAAAAACAAAGCAAAGGTAAAAGCTTCTCCTTTCTTCTCTCCCTCACTTTTTTTAATTCCTGATTCTCCTAAGTGCCCTCATTTATTTATTTCCTGTATATTGGAGTTGCTGCCTATTTTCAGGAAAGTGGAGTACATTTTATTTTCATTTTTAAACTTTCTCCTAAAAAAGATAATTTTTCAAAAATAGAATAATGTATATTAGTTACCCTATATGTTTTAAGACATAAAAAGTGGAAATGAAAAATTTTAACAAGGTTAAATTAGAATCTGTTCTGGAATAGGTTCTTTCTTTGTAAGGCACAGAAACTTACTCAGAGTAACTAACTCAAATAAAATTTAACTTTACTGTAAGTTTCCAGTGAAATCACAAAAAAAATTCTATAAATAAGCAGGCAGAGACCTTAAGATAGCTGGACCCAGGGATGCTTGGGTGACGGTAAGAGCAGTTCATGAGCCTGTAGTCTTCTGTTGAATCTGTCAGTAATCCTGCTGGTCACACACTGTGATGTCAACACAAATCACATTTGTCTGAGGAGACCTATTATGCACTGGCATCATAGTGAGCTAGGTCAATCAGATCCATCTCTTAAAAATTTGAAGTAAGATACTGATGTTCAGGAGAAACCATGCTAATCAGTAGTTGGATAAAAGCACATGGTGAGCCAGGTTAGGCAACTAACCTAACAATGAGGCTAATGCATTGTAATGGTATGCAAAAGTATATCTCACAACTACTCTTTGTAGCCTGATCTGTGTTCTGCATTGACCTTAAGCAAGTTTGTTTAGGCCCTTAGGGTTTATTTTCCAAACTGATAACAAAGAGATCTAATTGTCATCTCACAAAAATTTTATCAGTGAGATACATTTGAGGAGGAGTTCAAACTCTTTGCTAATCATATAAAAATGTAAGATGATTGGAATACCTCACAGTTTCATGTCCCAGTGTTGTCATATAAAATGTGAAACTGGATTTTAGAACATTTTCATTTTCTATAAGTGATGATAACAACTTTGTCAACATCTCTCCCTCTACTCTCCCTTTTTAGGTCATAAATATTATCAGAACATAGTTATTGGGCCAAAATGAATCCTCATCATTTAATGATTTTTCAAAATCATCTGTAGAATTGATATAACATATATGCTAATAAATATTTACTAGGTTGTCTTTATATTAACACAAGAGTAGTGCATTTTGTATACAAGAGTATTGTTATTTTTAACATTTCACATCCAAGAACTGAAGATCTGTCGATGAGCAGAATTAGAAAGTCAAAGGATGTGGTTTCTGAAAAGAGACAATCTAGCAAACTTGTCCCTCATCTTTCTGAATTTAGAATTTACCTCATGTTTTACAAATATAAGTGTGTATAACTTTGGCTAGATAAAAGCCCACCTTCAAGAAGTTTAGGATTGCATAAACCAAACCATTATGATTCTGTGCTTTCATTTCAATGCACAAGGAAATTCCTGGATGTTGAAGGTTCTGAGACAACTTAGTGTTGGCATTTTTAACAAGACGCCTTCAACGTGTTAGGTTTTGAGATATTCAGCTATGAGTAAAAAGTATATTTTTCTATAGGTCTAGGAAAATTTCTATAAATTGAAATACAACTTGGAGTGCTTGGAGGAACCAAAGAAATTAAAGTTCAATCAGAGGAACAACTGTGGAATTTCTTTCTGTAACATGGGAGGCATAAAATGTACTGTATGAAAACTTGAATTCCAGAAACAAATGAACCATGATTTAAAGCTTTATTTGATACCAACCATTTTTAAAACTCCATTTCTGCATCTGTGAAACAGACACAGTAACAGTCCCTAACCCACCTAAATATTTATTACTATGAGGACTAAATGAGGTAATGCAGATACATTTCTAAACACACAGAAAGTACTGTTGTAAGTGGTAGTTATAGATCAGATAAAGGCAGATATGAAATATTAAATAAGAAGATAAAGAGTTAATAATAAAAAAGTAGAAAAACTGGCAATAATTAAGGTCATTTTTGAATATAAAATTTATTGGTAGTCCTTCAAGTTCAAAGTTCAAGTAAAGTATCATTATTCCCTTTTTGATGTTTAAAATTGTACTCTCTTGAAACTGCTTTAGGGCAAAAATTACATGAACTGAAAACAATTGCTAAAGTATATAAAACCTGAAACAAAAATGTGTCTTCAGCTTTGATAATGTCCAAGGACTGAATAACTAAAATGATGTTCCTTAAATCCAAACTGAGTCAGTAAATTATGATTTGATAAATTGTGTACTAACCACTATTTAGAAAACATTATCATTCAAATATTTAGAAGAGATTATGTCCCATTGCACAATAAATAGGAAACTAAGGCAGTTTATTTAATCTCTGATCTTTCATTTAAAATAATGTGTTTATAGAAATCCACATGATGAGCCTGCTGTGTCTTTGAGAGCCACAGAACATGAGGACCAGCTGTTGGAGATGACTAATGGTGAAGGTCTTATTAAAAGGGTCACAGACCCTTCTGAAGGGCAGTAACTACAGAAAGTTTAAGGAGAAATTTTTGACACTTTGTACACTTGAATCACCTTGTACTGTTTTCTGGCTGGGTAATCAGAAAAAGAAACTTCTTGGGGGTGCCTGGGTGGCTCAGAGGGTTAAAGCCTCTGCCTTCAGCTCAGGTCATGATCTCAGAGTCCTGGGATTGAGTCCCACATCCGGTTCTCTGCTCAGCAGGGAGCCAGTTTCCCCTGTTCTCTGCCTGCCTCTCTGCCTACTTGTGATCTCTCTGTCAAATAAATAAATAAAGTCTTTAAAAAAAGAAAAAGAAAAAGAAACTTCTTGAAGTAGTAGAGTGGAGGTGATCAATCACCTGCTCTGAGGAAACTAACCCAATGCGCTGATTTGGTTTCGAGAGGCCACCAGCTTTTCTGACATTCAGTTTCCTCTTCATCTAAAACACTGAAAGATTGGCAAGAGTATAGTTTTCAAAGTGGCTTTGCTAGACCTTTACTTACAAGAAAATCTTAAGGAGATGGCAAATAAATAAAACAAGAATAAAATGTAGATAGTTTTTGAAACAAAGTGAGTGTGTAGTGCCTGGGGGGTATGAGAGAGTTAGGGGTATGTGCCAATAATGTTGTCTGCTTCCCTTCCCTCCCCCACAGCATGGCTTCTCTTTCCCCTTGACAGCTTTCTCCCTTCAACCCCTAAGTTTCTCAGTATCTAAGCATAGGAATATTCAGAGAACAATTTGTGAACACCACACCGGTGACCTTCATTGTTCTGAGCATTAGTTGTTGATCTTTCTGAAGAATTCAGATAGGTGACTTCCAAAAGAAAAACATATATAGCCATTAACATATTTAAAATTCAAAATATTTAAAATGAAAAGAGAAATGCCTTTTTATCTTGACATATTAGCAAAAATTACCACAAATGATATTACAAAAGTTGGGATGGTTTTGGGGACAAGTCTCTCATTCACTGTTACTGGAAGTTTACACTAATCTAACATTTCTGGAACACATTTGACAATACATACCAATAGCTTTTAAGATCGATGTACCATTTGGCCACAAAATTCCTCTTCTTTTTTTTAAAGATTTTACTTATTTATTTGAGAGAAAGTGAGAGACAGAGAAGGAGAACTGGGGAGGAGCAGAGGGCTGATTGCTCTCATATGAGTTCCTTTGGGCTAAAGTAGTGATTTTCACAAGATAATGCTCCTTCTTGGGAACCCGCCCACCTCTCATAACTTGTCAGTGTAGGGGAGAATGACCTGCTTTCCTGGAGATTTGGGAAAATGCTAAAGGGATATTCCAGTTCTGGAGCTCCCTGTAGGATTGACTAAGGCCTCTGTTGCAACTGCCTGACAGTTCAACTTCTCCCTATATCCAATCCTGGTTTCCTCACTGTCTTATAAGTATTGTTCCCGAGAGCATTCTGTGCCTCAGAATCTGTGCTTTGAGGAAACTGTCCTAAGTCAGTTTGTAGATTTTAAGTTATTCATCACCATTTGAAGAATGCTCTAACTTGGACTCCTGACTAGCTATTTCATTTCTACTCAAAATTCAATATACCCCTCCTTCTTAGCCTTAACTTTTACCATTTTCCTAGTAATTTTTAAACTGTGGCCCCTTCTGCCATCCTCATTTTCATTAGGCAGTTAACTTCTTTGATGTTACATATACATATTATGCCTCTACTTATAGTTCTTTCCCCTAATCCCCAACAACACCATAGAACATTAACACTGCATTTTGATTTGTTTAATATATTCTATAGACGGCTTAGAATTTACAAACCAAGTAAGTGAAAAATTAATATTCAATTGGTATGAACTTGAAAAAATTGCAGACAATTCTCTAATGTTTGAGAATTCTCTAAAATAAAGCTGTTATTCCTAATAACTAAAATTAGTTATAAGAATTCCTCCCTCAATGCCTATGATTCCTCTAGCTACTGTCTAATGTGAATCTGGTTGAATTTACTAAAAGAGTTATGCTATTTAAAATTGTAGCATTTGCCGATTATAGTTCCTCCATTTTCCTGGTAAAATGTCACAATGCTTTGAGGCTTCTATAAGCTAACTATGCCACCCATTATCTCGGTGTTCTCCTAAAGTTCTGGCAAAGCATCTACTTTGATTGAGGGTCTTGGCAGGCTCAAAATCTTCTTCCCCACTCCTAGGCACACCATAATCTGAATGACATCGTGCTGAATGCTGGTGATTTTAGCTTCATGATCCCTTACCCTCTTTAATGACAAGGAACTTACGTATCAATTGGCTTCAACTACCCACTTTCCATGCCACATCATGAACCTTATTATAAGCTCAAATTGCTCCATCACTAAAAACCTGTCTTGTTCATTGAACATGGTTCTTGATGCCATATCCTTCTAGAGTTCTCATTAACTTACTCCACTACACCTGGTCTTCATCCATACCCCTCATTTTTCTCATTCAGTGAGACCCTTTTTTCCTTTCTTTTTTTTTTTTTAAAGATTTTATTTATTTATTTATTTGACAGAGAGATAGATCACAGGTAGGCAGAGAGGCAGGCAGAGAGAGAGGAGAAAGCAGGCTCTCCGATGCGGACCTCCATCCCAGGACCCTGAGATCATGACTTGAGCCTAAGGCAGAGGCTTTAACCCACTGAGCCACCCAGGTGCCCACCTTTTTTCCTTTCTTAATGATAATTTTTTCCTGAAAACTACATATATGTTATGATTTATTATCTGACCTACAGATATCCTCCCTCCATCAATACAAATAAATGTGGACTATTACTAAATGTCTTCCTCACTATTTCTAAACTGCTGAGCAAAAATCTCAGTTTTATAGATTAGTATCATTATAATTAATTATAATGAACTTAAGTTGGGCCATCAAAAACACTTCTCAATCCTATTCTTATTTGGCAGATCTCATTTGTTTCATCAATTCTACTAAAGCTTTATAGTTCTCAACCTTTATTCCCAGTCATCTACCCTACCCTGACTGTGAGTCTCACTCTGAATTCTGTGTCTCACTTTCTATAAACCCATCTCTACCCTCCCCTTCTTTCATCATTTCATTTAAGACTAACTCATCTACTTTTTAAGTCTTCATCAATCATTTTTTTTAACCCAACCCCCCTTTTTTTTATTGCTTGTGCTCAGATGAGGAATATGGTCAAGTTTCTCTTATAGAATTCCTCCCCTCCAGCTACCATCTAATGTGAATTTGGATAAATTTGCTAAAATAAGCTCCCCAAATACCAACTTATTGAGGATTATATAAAATCTCCAATAAGCAAACAAACAAATAAAATGTCCTGGGAAGAGAAAGTGTGCTTATTATTATTAGTTTGTATAATGAATATCATTGTGATAATAAAAGTATAAAATATATGAATGGTATAAAGAACCGTATTGAAGTGGTTCTTCTACCACTACCCAAATTAACAAAGAGACTATTATAACTACCTTGAAACCCACTGTATTTCTTTTGCTGGTCTCAGTGTTTGTTCCTTTCCCTTAGAGGTAACTATTATCTGGATTTTGTACTTTTCACTCCCTTATATTCTTATAGTTCTACTAAATTATTTGTAACTTAAACAATGTATTGTTTTCTTTTGCATACTTTTAAGATTTATGTATGTGAAATTATGCTACATGTCTGCTTATCTTTGGTCGACATTGTGACCATGTTATTGTGTGTATATGAAATTCAACTACTTAACAGCATTTCTGTATAAGAATACATGGTGACTGTTTATATTCGACTGTTAATGACTGTTAACGTTTTTAGTGTAGTTTAGTTTGGAGTCCTGTTACAAACAGCACTGCTCTAAAATATCCTTGTACAAATCTCTTGCTGCATATCTACACGTCTTCTAGAGGTTTTGTTTTTTAAATGACAAGTGTGCTCTTTGCCTGACTGACTATATGTCCAGGACTGACTGTAGTCTTAGCATGATGTCTCTCCCTTCTTATATAAAGAAATGTTAAAGCTTCTCTTTAACACTCTTTATGAAAGGTACTCATCTGTAATGCAATCCACCCATGGTACTTAATGAGCTGGCAGGGGGCGTGCAGCATCCTGGGGCTGAAGATGGAAGGAAAGATGAAGATAATGGAGTTTCTCTAGGCCATCATGTAATTTATGCTCTTACTGGAAATGCTTCTCTCTCTCCCTAGAAGATACATTGGAACTATAGAAAGAAATATAAAACTGAAAAGGGCTTAAGGGCTAGCATCTAGTTATTTGAAAAATTATTTAATAAAATAATAAAAAGCTATGAGCTTGAAATGATTAAATATCAAACCTGGTGCTATGTCTATGCACAAAACAAGCTGAGGAAGAATGAAATATTATTTTCATAGTCTTATTTTTATTTTGGTTTAACTTTAGAAGTAAATCTTGCTGATTAACAGATGACTTTTGCATTTAACCCAGAATATTTTTACTGAATGGAAAAGCAGTTTATAAGAACCTTTACAAAAAATGTCATGTTGATAATAATATTTTCAAAATTGAATTTTTTTCTCTTTAACTGATCTTTTCAATGCTGACTCAGACTGATTTCTAGTAAGATTGCTTTATTGTCCATCTTCCCTTAAGGGAAATGAAAGGGAATATTTTTAATAAAAAACTTGGAAATGGAGATTCTCCTGTTCTTGGTTTGATTGTGAGAAATGGTGAGAAATGACACGAGTTTGGTGGGGGAGGGGAAAGGGGTTCCAATTCAATGCCAAACAAATTTTCCAAATGCTTTGCTGCATTTCAGAATATTTTTGGTATATGGTTTCCAGATTTAGCAAAATCAAAACAAAACAAAAATAAAAACAAAAAATAAGATGCCTGGTTAAATTTGAATATTATATAAACAATGAATAATTTTTCAATATAAATGTGTCCCAAATTACTTTTCTTAATCTGAAATCAAATTAACTGTCCGTCCTGTATTTTATCTGGTAACCCTACTTTGGTGAAATATAAAGTTGGATAAAGAAAAAAATACATCACTTTGGGGAAGGGGAAGCGTCAGCATGAGGGCAAGTTAAAAAATCAGATTGGTTTGAGGTAGAAAGATGAAGGTTGCTAGGATTTCTGGATTAAATTTGACGGATAGAACATAGGTCAATGCCAGACAGGGATAAGATGCTCATACTGATAATCTTACCATTACTAATGGAAATTGGGGCAATGTATGTTACAAGTATCACAGAAATATACCCCTCTAACTCCAGTCTTCCATCTGTTTAGCATAGCCCAAATTTACTGCCAGTTCAAAAAAGACTCAGAACAGAAAATCATATACTTGAGGATGAATTCAGTGGATTTAAAAAAATCGCAGAACACTAAAAACAATGAGAGAATTACCACTATAAATAGGCAGGAGGGAACTACTTATTTTGCCTGAGTTCAAAGCCCCCCCCCCCAGAGGCTTTGCTATAGTCAAAATTATGTGCGTGTATGGGGGGGTTGTTGTTGTTTTCACTTTTTTTTTTTCTCTTTATGCCCTAATTGATGCCTGAAATCCCATTACCTTGGCTTAAAGTTTTAATCAGTGTTAAAATGCTATACTCCAAGGTGTTGTATTTTGTTCAAGGCAATAGTAAGCCAAGTTAGTGGGTTATCACTGGGGGTTTTCAAGTTAGTTGAGTTATCACTCGACTCTTACTGCACATTGGAGTTACCTGGGGGAGTTTTAAAAAATAGAACAACACAAAATGATGTCCTGGCTCCATCATCAGAGACGGATTCAGTTTTTCTGGGTAGAACCCAACACTATGCTTTAAAAACATTTCACCAGCTGCATTTTATATACAGCTAAAGTTAAGCATTCTTTTGTTGCAGCATGGGTTGGGTACATGTAGGCAGCAAAATAAAATGAAGCTGTTCAGTGTCATCAAGAACAGAGTAGGACTGAGCTGAGGGTACCCCAGGCAAACATACACGCAGAAGTTTTGGTTGCAGTTATCATCAGCCATAAGGAGATCACTGAGGGTTTTCTGCTCAAGAAAGGTTTTATCTTAGTTGAAATTATCATTATACCTTGAAAGAGCCTGCTGGGTCCTCATCCACCCACACAATTTTATGTATGTCTTTCAGGTGGATTTAAGACTTGAAGATGGTGTTGAATCTGTTTGATTCACCAGAGAACAAGTGCTCTGTTTTTTGTTTTGTTTTGTTTTGCTTTTTAGATTTTATTTATTTGACAGAGAGAAACACAGCCAGAGAGGGAACACAAGCAGCGGGAGTGAGAGAGCGAGAAGCAGGCTTCCTGCCCAGCAGGCAGCCTGATGCGGGGCTGGATGCCCAGGACTCCGTGATCATGACCTGAGCTGAAGGCAGAGGCTTAACCACCGAACCACCCAGGCACCCCAAGTGTTCTTTTTTATTAGATGAAATCTTAGTGGACAGAGGCAAAGACCCTCATGAACAGAGGAGTGGAGGCTTCTACTTAAATATTACAAATAATTTGCTATGGTATGAGGGATTTTGCCTTGTTAGATCCGATTTTGTGGTGAACCACATCATTTTATTATGAATTTTTAAAAATATTAAACCAACTTGCATCTCTGAAATAAATACAGCTTAATCACAATGTATGGTTATGATAATATATATACTGATGCTGTGTTGTTTATGGATTTTGCATCCATTTTTTATATATATTCACATATATAATATATATTCATGTATATTATATATTGAATCATATAATATATAATAGAATATATATATGAATCATATATATTCATGTATAAATCTATTTTTCATGAGTGTGGTTTCCCTATAATTTCCTGAAAAGAGAGGGAATTAGGGGTATCAACTATAATTTTTTAACTTCACAATTGCCAATATTCAATTGTCTTGAAGCTCAACATGGATTTTTTCTTTTACTTTTTTGACAAATCTAAGAAGGTATTATATTACTTTGCATATGCACAGTGAGTAATGAAAATGTGAACATCTATGAGTTGTGAAAAAGATGTGTATCAAGAGACACAAAATAAATTTTGATAATCTTAGTGAATTTCAGGGTTAAACTAACAGGTTTAAATCTTGTAGGTGTCCTTTGATGCAATTGCCAAAAAAGAAATGTATTATCTGATGTAATACACTATTTTGCTTAATATGTTTTAGTCTTATTATAATGAGAAAAAATGTTAATAGGAGCAAATGGAAAATACAGAAAAATACAAAGAAAATAAAGTTGCTTATAATCACAAAACTTATTGAATCACAGTTAACATATTAGATTCTTTTCTGTCCATCTATTTCCACCCATTTGAATGTAATTGGGATATTCCCATATAGTTTACATATAATTTTATAAAGATTTTATTCATCCATTCATGCATGCATGCATGCATTTGAGAGACGGAGAGAGAGAGTGAGAGCAAAGGGAGGAGTGGAGGGAGCAGGAGAGAATCCCAGGTAGACTGCACCGGGGGCAGAGCCCAAGCAGGGCTTGGTCTTAGGACCCTGCAAAAATGACCTGACCTGAAACAAAGAGTTGGTTGCTCAACTGCCCGAGCTAACCAGGCACCTCTAGTTACATTTAACTTTATATTTTACGTTTTTTGTTTTTTATTTTAACTGATTTTTCCATGCTATTAGCAAGTTTTTGAAAACACACAGATTGACTGTTATCAGATTGGCTGTTAATATTTAGGTTGTTTCTAAATTTTCATTTTAACTGTGTTATACCCTTTTGTATCGGTATTACATTCTTTTGAAAGAAATGACCACATTTTTGTTATCAGACCAGATTTACCTAAATACTCGCTACTCACAATGTGGTCTGTGGAAAAACAGCTCAGCATCCCCTGGAAGCAGGTTAGAAATGCAGCCTCTCAGGTCCCACTGAGACCTAGTAAATCAGTAACTGCATCTTAACAAGATGGCCAAGCAATGCCTGTGCACTTTTAGATTGAGAGAGCGTGGTCTTTGAGTCTATTCCACGCAGAGGAAGCAACTGGTGCACTGAAAGTTTGGGTTATCCTAATTGTTCACTGAGGGCAGGCTCCGAGCATTCTGATTGGCTATCAGCAGGTCACTCTTAGCCCAATCTCCTTTTCCCCGCTTCAGTTTTGCATCCTAACTCCGTGTAAACCTGGCCTTTTCAATTGTGTTTTCACAGTAGAATCACCTGAAAAGTTTCTTTTAAAATATTATCATTTGGACTCCACCCCAGACCCATTAAATAAAAATGTCTTAGGAAAGGGGAAGGGTTCTCAAAAGCCCTCCAGGGGTCTAAGGGGCAGTTGGGGTTGACAATAGTTGTAGAGGAACAAAGTGAGAAGAAAATAGATGCCAAGTGATAGTAGATGAGTGTTTTCTTCAACCTGCCCTGCTTCCAAAGCTATAATCTTCATTGCCAATCATACTAAATCTGCTGAGACGTAGAGAATGGGAGTGAAGGCAGGAAATATGGTTTATCTGGTTAGTGTTTAGAGATTGAAGGAGTTACTTTAACTGAATTTCCAGTAAAGGGATTATACTCCAAAGGACTCAGAGCCAAATTTAAAGGCCCAAACAATCAAATGACTACATGTGTACTTTGTTTTGTAAGTGAAAATGAGGGGACTGTTGTCTTCCAAGAAGGCTTGAGTGTAAGTAAAACAATCAACTGATTTTTTTTTTCTCAGAATAATCTCCACATAACTAATTTTATTTGCAATGATTAACATTGCAAGGTCTTTTAATATTTATCAGATTATTTGGAAGGCCAAAATATATCTTGATAATTCCAATTTAATTACAAAATATGAAATAAAACAACTGGATGCACCATTGTCTCTCAAGCCATGGAATTTTCAACACCACTGCATTCTTTTTAATAGGGTTTGAAACTTTGGTGTTGGCTATTGCCTCAGTTTATATTTGCTTTGGCCTCTTTTCACACTAAGGCTTTGTGAAATCTCTGAAGTATTCTCATGTTGTTTTTAATGGCAAAGTCTGTTTGACTTTAGCTATAGCAAGAGTAAGGCAAATTTAAAATGTCAGTCTTGGTACTGATATCAATATGCTATCCTTTAATTCTATTCAACTACTTATTTTAATTTTAATTTTTTAATTTTTTAATTTTTTTTAAGATTTTTTTTTCAACTTATTTATTTGACACAGAGAGAGATCACAAGTAGGCAGAGAGGCAGGCAGAGAGAGGAGGAAGCAGGCTCCCTGCTGAGCAGAGAGCCTGATGCGGGCCTCGATCCCAGGACCCTGAGATCATGACCTGAGCTGAAGGCAGAGGCTTAACCCACTGAGCCACCCACGTGCCCACTTTTTTAAATTTTTACTGTGTATCTCATACTCTAAAAAAAATAGGAGTTGTAAAACCAAACACATACATACACATACATACCCAAGTAACAATATTTTATTGTTTTCATTATCCAACTGCAGTCTGCAACTCACAAACTTATATCATCTTTCCTTATCCTTTTGTTTGACATTTTATTTTTTAAAGAACAAAATATGCATCTGACTTGTAATTTTCTCCTTTTTAAAAAATTTCATAAATTTAGGATATTCTTATGGCTCAGTTGGTTGAGCAACTGCCTTTGGCTGGGGTCATGGTCCTGGAGACCTGGGATCCAGCCCCGCATTGGGCTGCCTGCTTGGCGGGAAGCCTGCTTCTCCCTCTCCACTCCCCTTGCTTGTGTTCCCTCTTTCACTGTGTTTCTCTCTGTCAAATAAATAAATAAAATCTTAAAAAAAAAAAAGAAACTGTGTTTAAATGATACCTCTTGTTTTCTTGGATTATCATGGAAAAGAGTTCTTTACCTCCGTTCTCCCCTCCCCTTAGTCCTCTTAGGCTTCTATAACAAAATGTCATAGACTATAGCCTACAAACAACAGGAATTTATTTCTCACAATTCTGGAGGGTTGGGAATCTGAGATCAAGGTGATGGCAGATTCATTGCATGGTCAGAGATAGTTTCCTGGTAGACTCTTGTCAATTCTCCGTGTCATCACGTGGTAGAAGGGGTTAAGAATCTCTGAGGACTTTTTTATAGGAGTACTAATGACCTAACCACTATTCTCAGAAACCACTTGCCTCCCTAAGCCCCCACCTCCTACCATTGAATTGAGAATTAGGTTCCAATATACGATTTTGAGGAGTCACGAGCATCCAGTCTGTGTCATCCTCTTATTTTAAGTTCTAGATCCATGAAAATGTTGCTTTTAGTCTGTATATAACACATCTAACTTTTTAAAAGCTTGCAAGGAAATTCAGAAATTGTTAGTAATGAAAGGACCCCCGATACAGACTGTATATGCACATTCTCTTTCCTGGGGATTAACCTCAGAAATCACTAATAAGATTTTAATTTTTAGGGGCGCCTGGGTGGCTCAGTTGGTTAAGCGACTGCCTTCGGCTCAGGTCATGATCCTGGAGACCCCGGATCGAGCCCCACATCGGGCTCCCTGCTCAGCGGGAAGCCTGCTTCTTCTCCCTCTCTCACTCCCCCTGCTTGTGTTCCCTCTCTAGCTGTGTTTCTCTTTATCAAATAAATAAATAAAATAAAATAAAAAGATTTTAATTTTAAAAGGAATATACTCCTTTTCAACCAAAAAAAAAAAGTTCTTCAAGTCCATGGTCAGTAATTAAAAACAAAAAAACAAACAAAAAACAAACACTCACAATATTTTCCATTCATTTAAAAAAGTGCCCATGTCTCCAAATAAGTCAGTGATTTTGGCCAATAGTTATACAGGTTATGCTTGAAATTAACCAGGGTCAAATCAAATGAAGAGTTTTACTTTCACTTTCTGAAGGATCTTCATGAACCATCCTGATTCTCTTTTAAAATCAGCAGGGAGTGATTAACTTCCTTGACACTCTATTTCTCTTGCCCCTGTATGAGACTTTAACTACCCTAGTCTCTCAGGGTGATTTTTGTATTTGTATTTTATTTTTCTGTTTTGTTCAAAACTGTTAAGAAACTGTTCTCCTTCTTTATTATTAATATTTATATATTTTTTGCCTTTGGAAGCATGTAGAGAAATGTCTTTTTAGCTTCCTCCAGGCCTCTCTTGCAAATTGTTCTAGTTTCTCCAAATAACCCCGTAGTACTTAATTGAATATTGAGTTGTTCATATTTTATTATTTTGAATGTGCTATTTGCCCATTTATAGGTTAAAATAAGTTTTGTGGGTTTTTTTTTTTTTTTTTTTTTGTCACAATATCCTAGGAAAATAGGGAAGGGCTAACAGGATCCTCTGAATTTCCTGTAGATTTGCCAGAATTAGAACTTACAGCTCTTTCCAAGACAGAAAAATCTTTGGATTAAGCAATTATAAAAATGATCTTGACCTTCATTTTTATGAACACTGTGAGCATTAAAGTCTTTTTTTTTTAAGTGTTTTAGATTGTGGGAAAATGACAAATTCTCTGAGATGGCAATAATGATTAGATAATCCAGTTGAACCAATATTATCCAAGAGAAACTAATGTGATCAGAATAATTTGATCCTCAACCAAGAAAATGGAACCATTTTAGAAGAAGAATTTCATGGGTCTCTAAGACAATTTTGGTTATAACTCTTTTAGATGATCAGTTCTATGCTTTAAAAGCAAACAGCTGTACAAACTAAAGTTGAATATCTGTATATTTCCATGTCTAAATACTTGATTCATTTCTGTATTTCTTTATTTTAATGCTAGTTTTTAATCTACCACATCCCTTTGTTTGTTACAAAGTTAGCCTTGTGAGACCAGTGAAATAAACATCAAAATGTGTTTTTCATTTCCCTCAACTACAATCTTCATTGTTTTCCTCCTTACATTTTAATTTTACTTTTAGTTCTCAAAAAAGGAACAATAATTCCAGATGGCACAAGTCTGATGCCATTCTCCACCTCATTATGTCAAGTCAGGTGGTTGGCAGCAGAAGAATTGGAATTCTCCAAATGGGGTAGCCCCAGGCAAATTCATGAAGTAGACTGAACTGGTCTTTGAGGTGCTTCTGCTTTTCATAGTACATCTTTTTCTTCCTTAGCTACATTTCTGTCCAATCTTATAAACTTTTTTTTTCAGTTCATAAGTATTCATTGATGGTGCTGATAGTTAATATGTGAGAGATTATTAAAGGTTGTTTGTTATAGAGTCCATTCTGTCTGTAGATTTCTGGGTTGGAGCCTACAAGGAAGGAATGGTTCAGGCCACACCCTGTGAATTCTCATAGAGTTAACCTATGTGGGAAAGTCAACCTGCATCCTCCATTATGAAACATGGTATCACTTTCTTCATGGAGCCCATGCTACAATAAAGCAATCCAAGAATGAAAACTTGCCACCGCACATGAAAGATGTTAGGAATTTTGAACTGTTTAAGATTGAGGGGTTTTGCCATAGTGATTTAAATACCTATTAAACTTTTTATTTGTTGTCTAGATAGTGGGATGGGGAAGTTTTAGTGATGAAAGCAATATGGACGTAATGGTCCCAAAACCTGTAAAGTTGTAGTTAACTAATATGACATATAAATGATAAATTGTTCTGTTGCTTACTGTCCCTATAGTGATCAATTTTACTTTCATTACAAGTTGCATTACTACAGTCTAAGCATGGTAATATCTATGTGCCTGGTCTCATCATTGTATGATGTTTTAGTATTAAAATGTCAATTTTAACTCTAATACTCAAAGATTACTAGGGATAAGATATCATTAGTATAAGATGATAAAAACACTTCCACTATGGTATCAAAATCTAATCATAAAAGCATAGATTATTTTTTCTTCTCTTACAGATATGTAGAAATGTAATAAAACTTAGGAGCTATAGGTCTGATATATAGGTGTTACTCAGAACAATACCTGCTGGATTGGCTACTATGAGGACATTTTTAGACCCAATGTAAAACACAAGGACAAAGCAGAATCCAGGAAAAAACCTGTAGCAGGTCTGACTCAAGGTAGAAAAAAGCCCCTTAAAACCCAGTCATGGACAGAACTGGTCCAGGGTGCAAGTGAGCTATAGCTATAAGAAGACATCACATCCAAGAATGGAGGAGATTTGAGTATATCCTGCATTTTTTTTGGACCTGGAAGAGGATTTGGTTGTCAAAGAATTGAAAGGGCCTCATGAGGTTGACTCATCTATGCTTTGATTACTGTACAGCATGACCTCCAGCGAATGGGTGATAGGGGAGCCCTATAGCTGGGGTGGAGACTTCAAATGATTCTGAATGACTTTGTAATTAATGTTATCCTGGTAGCAGTCTCCTTTATTGTTTGTGGCCACATTGTGTGCTAGACTGTAGGTGTCTCAATAAGCAACCAAGGGACCTCTATGTGGTGAGTGGAGAGAGAGAGAGAGTATATTGTGCTGCTTAAAAATTTTGGAGACAGATTTCCCAGGTTCAAATACAGACATCATTCCTTGGCTAGTTTTGCGATTTTGGACAAATTACTTTTGTTGATTCAAAGGTTCAGTTTTCCCTAACAGCAACACTTTTATAAGGCTGTTTTGAGAATTGAATAAGCATATCCACGTGTGAGCATTTAACTAGCTGCCAGGCAGCTCTACTTATGTTAAACTCTCAATGTTACTAGACAAACGCTTCTGGACTTCTCTCGGGTGAAAGAAATCACTCTCAGTAAATAGATCAGAAAGCCTATAATTACTTCTTCTCATAATATGAAGAAATGGCAAGGAGGTAAGAGGAATAGTTAGATTGCTAACAGGCCCTATTATTTTCAAGCATGAAGTTAGTATGTCCCAATAAATGGCTCTTGAAGAGATAAAGACTGTTTAAAATGCTCCTTTAAGATAGGACCAACAATTGACAATGGGGCATTGACACATAAGCAGCAGCTCATAATTTCATGACTAATCTGAAAGAGACAAGATAGCAAATGTGGATAGACTAAGAATATGTGACTAGGTAGGAGGGGCAATTTCTCAAGGAATGAAAAAATTTAGGTATGTTTCAGCATGAAAGCTGAGGAGTCTTCATTGTTTAGGTCTACTTTCTTGCTCTCTTCAGCTTCTTTTTTCTATAAGATATAAAAATTGGCAGGACCAAAGCAATGTCTATAGGAAGCAATCTTGTTGAATATAGATGCCTCTACCAGTTGGTGAAGGGAACCTGGAGTACTTTTTACAAAGCTTCTGAGACTATATTCAAGCCTAGGAGTGATACTGTCAGGATTTATTAGTGATGGTTGCTGGGTAGAGAAAAGCAAATGTCTACAAACATACCAGGAAAATGGCATCTTTGGTATTATAGGCTCAAATTCAAATGGTAGCTTCTCCACTTATTTATAAGATACATGTTACTTGGAGTGAAATATTTAAGATATCTACTGTTATAATACTCATCCAGAAAACTAGAAAATTACCATCAATTTTTTCTTTGCGAGAATGAGTGAAATATTAAGGGTACCAAGCAAAAAACTTGGTTCATATTAGTTGCCTAGCCTATGTTAGGTCTATGAAGCCCCCACAGGAGCCTCCAGGTTCCCAAAGAGCCTTTGAACATGAACCATAGGCTGGCTCTGAGAGTGGCCCACTCAAGACTCTGTTCTGTGTCCCAGAGAGACATATGTAGTAACAGTCCCGGGGATGTGCTATGGCAGTGTTGTCTCCCTCTCCAAATACTCCACTTACAATGGCTATATAAATTATTTATATCATCTAGCCAAGGTGTCCCTTCCATTGGCATGCATTTTTCTTTTCAGAATTATCAGTATAGTCCTTTAATGACATGATGAATTATGATGAATCATGCAACATGATAATAGTAACACTTATTTAATGACATGTCTGTTGGAGCATACTAAGAGGGTATAACAAATAGTGAGACCACCATCCGATCCCCTTGACATGTTCTAATAGGAGTAGATGGTCATGGACAGCCTTCTGGAGGTAGGGGGTTGATTAAGTGCTCTAGATACCGTAGTGAGGAGAATCACAGAAGGCAAGGCTCAGCCCACTGAACAAACATGATGTGGGGAAAAGACAGAGGAGGAGGATAGCAGGTGATATGGCAAAGGAGGGAAAGAGTGGAAGAACTAACATGGTTGAGGATATTGAGAAAGAAGATGCAACTATATTTTATTACGTCTCTACTCACAAGCTTCTAAAAATAACAAAGGAAGAGGATTTGACCAAGTGCAGTCATTCCAAACTCTTTCATTCTCTTAGATGCAAGTGCAGTCATTCCAAACTGTGTCATTCTCTTAGATGGTCCTTTCTCGGGAATGCTTTCCCTCCCTTTCCGACCCTGGCACATTTCTACTCACCCCTTTTGAGCCACTGGCCTTTTGAAACTTCCATGAACCACACTACTACCCAGTATGTTTGACTGTTCCCTCTTCCATACTGAATGTGCCTTGGTCAGGCATCAATGCAGCATATGTCTGAATGTCTCCCCGGATGAACTGTGAGGGTCTTGGGGGTAGAGACCAAAACTTACTCATTTCTATACCACCTAACTTCACCAGCACAGTGTCTAGAATCAGGGAATAACACAATGCTCCAGAAGGAATTATTAAAATGATGATAAATTATCAAAAATAGTTCATGCTGTTTAATGGCTATTATGAATCTGACTCAATATTCTTCAGTTTGGGTTGTACCAGTTGACCTGGCATTCTCATTCTCTCTCTCTCTCTCTCTCTCTCTCTCTTTCTCTCTCTCTCTCCCTGGCTTCTCAAGTGTTTAGTAGAACTTTTGGTGAGGGGAACTGTTCCTTCCTTCCTTCCTTTTCTCCTTCTTTTCTTTCCCCCTATTTCTCTCCTTACTTTTCCTTCAAACTGTATCAGGCACGGTGCCTGACATAAAAAAATAGAAGTATGAGAGACACCATCCTTGCCTTAAGGAAGATCATATTTTAGTTAGAACTTTTAAAAAAAGAGCTTACAAATTATAGTTCTCTGCTTGAGACAAGCTACCATCTATGTGAGCACATGGGAGAGCGGCAGAGGGAATCAAGGAAAAGCATCCTAGAAGGGCTGATGATCGAAGTTTTGAAAAATGTATAAAAGTTGCCAGGCAACAAAAGAATGATAAGGATAATGGAGACAGGTAATGCCACTTATCAAAGTAGAGTGGGAAGAGAGAATGCATGTCTTTCAGGGAAATAAACAGATTACTGAAATGAAAAGTACAAACTGTCCATGGAAAGAAAGAAAGAAAAAGAGGGGCAGCAGATGTATCCTAAAGGAAATTTTGTGCTAGCAAATCTATCTGCCCTTCATTTTGACAGTCTTCGTTAAACAGTTGCTTAAAGATTTTAAGCGAGGGAAAGATATGATTATATCTGAATTATAGAAGAGTACTTTGGTGGATGAATATGAAATGCTAAGGCAGGAGCTGGGAAGCAAGGAGACCAGCAGGAGGGGAGCTGTTTTCAAGAGTCTGGGAAAGAAAATCAGGATGATCTAGATGAAGCAACACTCAAGAGGGGCAGGAGATATTTTAGGGAATCATTCAAACATATTTTGGGGCACCTGGGTGGCTCAGTGGGTTAAAGCCTCTGCCTTCGGCTCAGGTCATGATCTCAGGGTCCTGGGATGGAGGCCCGCATTGGGCTCTCTGCTCAGCAGGGAGACTGCTTCCTCTGGTTTCTCTCTCTCTGCCTGCCTTTCTGCCTACTTGTGATCTCTCTTTCTGTCAAATAAATAAATAAAATCTTTAAAAAAATATGTGCTTTCAGCAAGCTGGAGATATTCAATAGAGCTATTAAAAGAATTAAAAAAGTAAAGCTAGAATTCTGTAGGACACAGAGAATATGGTAATAGTAATAGTAAATAGGGAGGGGAGGATTTCCGCAATTACCAAAATATAATGATACAAAGAAGGGAGTTGTCAAGAGCATCAACTATACCTGAACGCTATAGAAAGATAACGGACTTAGAAAATGTCGTTTGAGATTCATTACTATTCCCTCCAACGTTCTGATAACCATGGGTGTCTCTTCAAGCTTCAGTGTTCATGTGAACATGTGAAGTAACAGGTTTTCTATTCTTGGGGCCCTTTTTTATGTCCTATAATTGCCCTTGAATAAAGGATAGGCTTCCTGAGGGGTGCCTGGGTGGCACAGTTGATTAAATGATGGATTCTTGGTTTCCACTCAGGTTGTGATCTCAGGGTCATGATCTCTGGGTCATGAAATCAAGCCTAGTGTCAGGCTCTGTGCTCAGTAGAGTCTGCTAAGAGTCTCTTTTCCCTCTGTCCCTCATCCTTGCGTGCATGCTTGTGCTCACACATATTCTTTTACTCTCTCTCAAGCAAATAATTAAAAAATATTGAAAAAAAAAAAAGCAAAAAGGATAGGCTTCCTGAAATGTCACACTCTGACTCCTAGCTAAGAATTGACTCATTATTTTCTCCTGCTCTCAGACTTCTCTGCGTTTGTATTTCTCCATCCCGTTTTGCAGCATACAACTTTTTAGGTCTATAAATTAGTATAAGTTAGTATCTTCACTGATTCTCTTCCCTCTTCTTCAATGACAGTTAGTTCAAATCTTACTGATTTTCTCTTAGGACCCCTTCCCTTCCTCTATTCTACAGTTGTTATCATATTTCTATCTAGGTGCGTCACACTTTTTGTGGCACTAGGTCGGACATACCCAAGTAAAACAGAGCACCAATTTTGCTTCCTAACTGCGCTGCATTTTGATTGCCACAGCCTCCAAGCTGGTTTCACGTATCTTTAGTCCTGTCCATTCAGTCCTACACAAAGAGAGTGAGTCATCCCCTGCAAGTTCTGTTTTGATCATCTCTCTCCTTCTCTGAACCCTGCAGGATCTCTGAGTTTCTGCTTACGTCAAATCAGAACTGATCATGAGTCACTCTTTATCTAACTGTCCTCCACTTTCATCATAGCCTGATTGTTCTCTCTGCTTAATTCAAGTAGCCTGGCTCCTTGTTCAGAATGCAAACACACTGTGTCTCTTCTCCAGGGCATTCGCAGAGCCTTCTGCCCACCTGGCATATTTCTGCTCGTCTGTGCTATGCCAGTCCCCTTGCTGCAGAGCCCAGCACAATCCTTGCCTCCCTCTGAAAGCCCTTCCAGCTTTACACATGTTCATCTCAGTCACTCCTGCAAATCTCTCCCTACGACCTTGCTCCATCTTTACGTGCTACCACAGAGCACTTACATTCATTCACATATTCATTCATTTATGCCTACATTGCTCTTGGGAAATACTGCAGATAAAGCTGTGAACACATAAGGCAGGCCCTACCCCACAAGGCTTTACCACCCAGTGTAGGAGGCAGGTACAAAAACATTAACACTAGAGATAG
Source organism: Spilogale gracilis (assembly GCA_004023965.1). NCBI lineage: Eukaryota > Metazoa > Chordata > Mammalia > Carnivora > Mephitidae > Spilogale > Spilogale gracilis. The sequence goes on along the minus strand of PITA01002721.1, from coordinate 20,725 downwards.
ATAACCAGAAACTGTCATAATTGTTACAAAGTTAAGCAAAGAGTGCAAAGAGATTTTTTAACAGGTCACCATCTATAGCTGTTCAGAGCTGGGAGGGCTTTTCTGAAAAAGTGGCAAAGCATAAATAGGATTCCATCTGTTGAAGAGTTTGGGGGGGGGAGTTTCTAGACTGGTAAATAGCAGATGCAAAGCCCCCGATGTGGGAACAGGCATGAAATAGTCAAGGAACTGTGTGATATCTGGGTGGTTGCAGTCTAGGTGGTACGAGAGGTTCACACTTGTGTGTGTGCTTGTCATATGTTCACAGGCCCCAGATCACAAACCACTCCAAAGTCTACCCGTCTTCAGTATCCAGATTAGTGTTTTCCAAACTTCCTCAATAATAAGAATCACTTGGGAAACTTGCTAAGATCTGGCTTCTGAGGCTTTGTCCTTGGAAAGTCTGTTTCAGTGACATTATGGCTTCATGTTTTTAAAGAGAACCCCAGGGTGCCTGGGTGGCTCAGTGGGTTAAAGCCTCTGCCTTCGGCTCAGGTCATGATCTCAGGGTCCTGGGATGGAACCCTGCATGGGCTCTCCGCTCAGCGGGGAACCTGCTTCCTCCTCTCTGCCTGCCTCTCTGCCTACTTGTGATCTCTCTCCCTCTGTAAAATAAATAAATAAAATATCTTAAAAAAAAAAAAAAAGAAAGAAAGAAAAAGAGCGAACCCCAGGCGTTTTTTTTTTTTTTTTTTTTTTTTTTTTTATCATCAGAGTTGTTCAGGATTCATCAATTTTTACAATGTTTGAATAATTTTTGAAACAACATGAAGGAGAGGAAAGAGACAAATGGTAAAGTGTAACATAATAGAATTTCTTAAGCCCCACATGGTTTATCCTTGTTAAAGGCAAACATTACTGGCTGCTGTGTATATTAACCTGTCTTTGGATGCTGATTACATAAATCTTTGCCTACTCCCCAGTTTGACCACGGAGTAGTGAATTCCCACCCCCATTTCTCCTCAGAATCCCTGCTCCACCCCAAGATTCCAGGGTATAGACCCTGGGCAGCTGTTGCTTTTAAAAGCTTCCCCGCTGATCCTGATCTTAGCCAGTTGTCAACTCTTGTTCTTGGATGTTTGTGGAAGTAGACTAGTATATTTTATTTGCATTGCTGTACCCTTAATGCCTTCTAGCAGTTCTACGGATAGTGTAGGTTCAGGAATTTGTTGAGCAACTGATCTATCCTCACTCCCTGCTGTGTGATCACATACTTGTAAAACACGCAATCAATTATAACCCATCTCTGCACTCTAAGTGAGGACTGGCCCCACAAACACAAACGCAGTAACTGTTTAATCATTGATAGTAGCAAATGTGCCATCCAATGGCAGTGATCTGAATACCCAAGCTTCTGATTCTTTACTGAGGAATCATATCCATCTACTTGCATGTCTCAAACACTATTTTTTTTTTAAAGTAAGAGTAATTGTAGTGCCTATGCCACAAATGGCAAGAGGTTAGTAGTTCATGACGAAGTCTTGAAAAAAAATACAATGTGTTGGCTTTATTTTATAAAATACAGAAAGTTAGAATGAAGGAGGAAGAAATGTTTTCTCTGTCCATTCATGGATGGGAATGACCCTATTAATTGTAGCAGGTTAGGGTGGTAGGATCTGGAGTCAATTAACTATGATCATCATGCAAAAAGACCAGAAAAACAGAAAGAGAGCATGGTATCCTCAGGGCCAGGCAATAGTCATAAGGACCAAGCAAGTGAAACCAGTTGGGATTCAACAACTCAACAAAGGAAGCTATGGGAAACTAAGGAGTTGGTGATATCCAGACATATTTTAAGTACAAAAAGACAGTTGGTACTGGAATAACTTGGATCACATGGAAAGATCTAAGCCACTGGACTGCCCAAAAGGGGAAACATGACTCCATTCCAACAAGATCTGGAATGCTAGTCAGATTATAATAGGCAGATAATCCAAAAAATGACTGGCTAGGAAACAAGACAAGTCCATGTTTACCATAACTGAGATTCAATCAGCAGAGACCAAATCAGAATCCCCAAATTAAGATTCACATTTCTCCTGTTTTACAAATGGCAAGTGTTTAAGCATTAACAGCAACTATAACCTAATGTTTGTTCCAATGTTTTGAACTGAGTTCTTTCAACTCCTCCTGCTCAGATTAAGAATTGTATCTCAAGACTGGGAGTGGAGTTCAGAGCACAAATTTGATGGCCAAGTGTCTTTAGCTGTGGAAAGAGAAAACATATGTAGGCAAAATTGAGAAGTTTCAATTGAAAGGTTTAAAAGAGACAGGTTGAGTGTTTGAAATCTTGTCTGCTATTTTGCAACTATTTCTAACCTCCCAACTATGATTTTCCATTGCTTTCCAGAAGGCATCACTTTCTTTATTCACATATGCCTTGTATTTTCCCAAGGCTTTTGATCAAGGAGTTTTCTATATCAAGAATGTCTAACCACTTTTTTAAGAGATTTGGAACCATGTCAGAACTATGCCTCCCATAATGTTCAGGGCTCTCAGAGTCCATCCAGAAACTGGCACATTGGCCTAGGGCCTTGGTGCCAGAGACTTCTCGCTCATACTAACAGGAAGAAGAAGGAAACATGGCAGAAAATAGAGAAGTAGTTTGTGGAAGAGTAAGAGATAATCACAATGTAGATAGAGGTCAGTACATACATATATATAAAATTGTAATGAGAACCAACAGCAGTTTTGAACTAGAGAAAGAATTGTAACTACAGCGTTTTGTATTGAACGGTGGGAATTTAACATTAAACAAAGCAAACTGAGCAATTAAGAAACCTAACACCTTTTTCTTTTTTTTTTTTCTTTATTTTTGGAGGGGGACTGTCATTAAAACTTAACTGCTGTAAAATGCTCTAAGAGTGTGTGACATTGGTCATGCACAGAGATTTTCTGTCTTTCCAGTTTTTTTTATCTATGGAAGAGTTTAATCTCCTCTTCGGTTTTCATGGAGTCTTTGAATAGAGAACAATAGGCTCTAACCTCACTGGGTAACTACTAAGTGATACAAGGCTCCCAGAACTGTTTTTCTGTGTATATTGAGGAGGCCCGTGAGAAATGATAACAAAATATGTAAGTCTCGATAGGAGACAAAGCTCTTAGAATTTCTCAAATTTCTCCTCATGAAAATCTGTACCTAAGTGAGCACAGAATCTCTTTCATAAATTAATTTCCTTCCAAAACTGGATCTATTCCAAGACAGATTTTTTTTTAGCCAATATTCTACTCAGTGTATTTATTCTGTTTCTTTTTCCTACTAAATATTTATCAATCTTCTGATCAACCACATCCTGATATATTTTACTTGTATTGATGTTTAAGTGAAAGATAAGTGCATTTTATCTAAAGTTACAAAAGTTGGTCTTTGATCATTTAGTGACATTAAATGCAAATGTTCTTTTGTTGACATTTCTTCTTCAGTCAGAGACTTTAGAGCGATAATAAGTTTGAACTAGTATCAGTAAAGACAGAGTGCTTGGAAATCCTAAAATGGGAAACTTCTGGCATTGAAAATGAAATTCTGCAGTTAGGAAAGTTGAAAAGTACTTACAAGACCCTATTTTAGAAGTTTGAATGACAAGATTTGGCTACTGCAGACCAAGTGGGAATAGAGTTGACTGAATCTGTGAAGTTATTTAGAACACATCTTTCTAAGGGAGGATTGAAATCCAGTGTGGAGTTAAGTCATAGTAATACCTTGGGAATTCCCAAGTTTGCTTCTCTTCTGATAGAAAATTTCCAAGTCTAGAAGAATCCTGATTTGTTTTCTTTTGTTTTGTTTTGCTAGTCTTTAATATGATCGTCTCTCAAATGCTGCTGAGTAGACTCCATCATATAAGAAGAATTGGTTTACAGAACTTCGATAGTTTTCTATGTCTTATCTTTTCTCCCTGGCTGAAAGCAAGTTGTAAATACACGATCTCAGTGCTGCTTTCATCATGAAAGACTGCTGAATTACCATTGGCTCATTTGGTAGGAAAGCAAGACCTCTGTGGAATGAACAGCAGGCCTATAGTTACTTTGGAAATATGCAGTATCCTGCAAGAGTTGGCTTTGAATGTTAAGAAACTTGATACTCAAAACTGCAATGATCTAACAAGAAAATACTTGATCTTTGCCATAATATATGTCAGATGCATAGACATTTCACAGATGGATTTGGTTCTTTTGGTTTCAGTACATATAATTTCTTGATGCAAGTCTTATGGGCCAACACCTATCCTAGAATGCTTAAACCTTTCTAGCTTGCCTTAAGATGTGCTTTGGTTTGAAGTACAATATATGGTATTAATCAATAACAGAAAGAGATCTGAATAGCAATATGGATAATTCAAACATATTAGAATTATAACACACTTATTGATCTCACTGACTTGCAATTTGCTCAGTGCAGTGTATATTTTGTTAACATGAAATTTATAGCCTTTTGCTAAATGAGTGAAATTCAATCCAAAATAAATTATCAATGTTTGTTCTGACAGCAATAGTAAGTGAAATAAGGACTAATATTTCTTGCATATGTCTCTGGGCTCTGTATCACTGTAGATTTAAAAAATCAAAGGTTTGTGTTCTGTCTGGCTCAACTAAAGCAAGTGTGGCATTGTATTGATTATCACCCAATAATCTCAGATTGATTTTTGGAACAATCCTATCTACTTTTCTCGGCATGTGGTTTGCCAAATCAATATTAAAATCACATTTACTTGATCTTTCATGTGTATGAGCATTCAAATAATCAGAACTTCATTGCAATAAATAAATGATTTGAGGTAAAATGACAAGTGGTCCTAGGGCACAGTGTATGGGAGATGGGTGGAGGAAAGTAGTTGGGTGGGGATTTAGTTATAATTTGTCCTAGATTCTTCTAAGTCCTTAGTTTTATCCCATACTGGCAGGATATAATAGAATATCAGAGTTAGAAGTATTCATTGTGTTGATTTTCTTGACACAAGGTCAGCAGAATATTTGCTTTTTTACCTTAGTAATAAACTTATAAATTTTCAGTGATTTTCAGGGACTATAGTACCATGTCTACATGCATCTCTTTTCAGTGTTGACTCATCCTACATCAGAGAATTATTTCTAAAAAATTTTATTGAAAAATAAATGTTGGATGCCTGGGTGGCTCAGTGGGTTAAAGCCTCTGCCTTAGGCTCAGGTCATGATCTCAGGGTCCTGGGATCCTGGGCTCTCTGCTCAGCAGGGAGCCTGTTTCCTCCATTCTCTCTGTCTGCCTCTCTGCCTACTTGTGATCTCTCTCTCTGTCAAATAAATAAATAAAATCGTTTTAAAAAAAAAGAAAAATAAATGTCAAGAATGGTAAATAAAGGGAAAAGGTCTTTTCTCTTAAATCTAACCAAATTCACTGCAACTCATGTTCACTTCATCTTACTTAAGTTTTGATAAAGTAAAAGATCAATTGATCAACGTCTTCCTCAAAACTATCCTTCTTCTTCCAAACTACGGCCATGAAACTATGAATGATAACCAATAGATTTCTTCAAAGAAACAGAACTTTTTGTTTTTCAGTCCCTATACCTATTTTTACCTTTAATAAGCTTTATTTATTCATTTTTCCAAACCCTTTTATAATCACTATCTATATTCTTAAATATTGAAAACAAAGTTAAATCAATTTATATCAGTTTTCAGTGTCAGTTGGTTTTTACTGCTTGTGATACAACTTAATTACCCATAATTTTTCCTAAGTATAAAAATGTTAGTGTAATGAAAGTCTAACTTTTAATCATTTCATTTCTAATGCATCTCCAAATTGTCCTACCAACAATAGGAAGTTGAAAATGTGATGCCAGTTTCATCTTTTCAGTGCCCCTGATAAAATATCTGTTATTTTATCTTAAGACAATTGTCCTTTTCTGTAAATATGGAACAATTCTCTTATTTTTAGGAGTCAAAAGGACAATACATAAAAAGGTTCACCTAGAATGCCTTAGTTAGCAAATACATACTTTTACACTCCCTGCTATGTAAAAATTGCTTTTAAAATTTAATTTTTTTCTTTTAGAAGATAAATTGTATTTTATAAAAATACATTTATTAGTTTTTTCTATTACTATCTGAAGTCTGAAAATCTTGCTATGATAAATATATCTTCATATAGAAAATATAGAAATCGATAGAGATAAAAGTTAAAATCAATTAAAACTCCACAACAACTAGAGATTGTTGTATATCCTTTAAGGTTTTTTTTTTTTTTAAGAATATGTACACCTTCATTATTTGTTTAATCAATTATCAAATGTTCACTGCATGCATATTATGAACCAGATTCTACCATGCTGAATAAATACCTCCTCTATTGAACGAAAGTATTTCCTTCTATATAGAGTTTGCAGTCTAGTTGGGAGCACAGATGATCAAAAAGTAAACAAAGTTGCATTTACTATTACAAATTATGATACTAATATGAAACAAACAAACAAAAAGGGTGCCATGATTGAGAATAACAGAGTTGAGGCAAGACCTACTTAGGTAGGGCAGTTAAAGGAGGTGTTACAAGGGAGATAATGATTAAGTTGAGGACTGGAGCATGAGAAGACAAGAGCCAGGAGATCAGCAGGAGAAACAGCATTCCAGGCAATGGAAACAATCTCTGGACTCATTATATAAAGCAGTTTGAACATTTGTCCTTGATTCCATTGGTCCCATTATGCCTAGCAATAGCTATTTGTTTCTGTAGACCTGATCTTCCATACGTGTCACTGACAAAGGTCAGCTGGCTTATGAGTGGCTGACAGTGCAGATGATGTTTTGACCACGTGATCTGGTTTCAGTCCAGTCATGTGAAACATGAACACGAAACATCAACAGGAGTCAGAGACTATCACCTAGAGATGGTGGAAGATCAAGTCATAAAGTTTAAAGTTGAGAGAAGAAACGCTCTGAAGTCACCACAGCTCTTTTGTCAGCTGTATGCTGTGAATGCTGAATACATAAGAGCTGCATTTTTCGATACATTAAAGCTGGTGTGCAAGTTCAAAAGATTTTAACATACACGTGGAAATACCTGATTGTTTAATCTATAGAAGAGAACATGATGACTAGAGAAAAAGAGGCTTTCTCAAAAAATGAAAAGCATAATTATCTCCTAAAATTATGGTTGAGGTGGAGAGACTAGTCCAGCTTGTTTACCTTGTCTTTTATCTGAGGAGACGTGGCCTATCCAGCAGATACCAGCATTCTACAGCTTCTTGTAAACTTAGAGCAGAAAAGAGCAGACCGCTTCATGTTTCATCCTAAGGACATACAAGTGACACTTTTTGTTTTGTAAGGAATGGCACCTGAAAATGTAAGGTCTTCATTCCTTAAGGCCCTAGGAAGTTTTCTGGAGTAACGTTGGAAACCAGAATTCCAGATGCTTCACAAGGGAATGCTGTGTCAAGACATCCACCCTACATGTTTAAGCTTCAGTTTATGAGAAGGTTTATTCAGCATAAAAATCTTCTGTGGGTCAGAGCAATTGCTGTTTTAGAGCTTCAAATCAAACACTCTGAGGTTTAGAGATGAGAAAATAAATATTTGCAAACCGTGAATCGGGCAGACTGTTCACTCTAGTTTGCCTTGAGGATTTTCAAATCTTTTATTTTATTACTATTTCTGAATTTACCAATAAAAACAGTCACCTTGGCCACCAGCAAGGACCTTCAAAAGGAGCTATTTTGCAGTTCCATGAATATTAACAGAGGAGACTTAAAGCCTAAGCGGGTCCTTTAGAGCCCCTACGTCTTAACACACATGGTCCCTTGGCAATTGACTGTCAGTCATCAGAAAGACTATTACTCCTAATGCCATGTGAAATGGGCATATTGAATAATAGAGAAATTGCTTATAATTCTTAGCAAAATTCATTCTTGATTTAAATACTGTAAGAGAACGTCTTACCCAGGAATTTTGAAAGATGTAAAATATATACCTGATTTATAGTTTTGTAACTTTTAATGTATAATAATGTACTTTTAGAAGAGATTAGACCAATATAAAGACTTCCTCATTTATTTTACACATTTTGAGCCAAAAATATGCATGACTCACAACTCATGTTTATTTTTGGGGGTGGACTGATGTATTCTGTTATGATGTATTTTGTGAAAGTCTCACTTCTCTTCTAGAGCCTATTACAGGCTACAGCCATCCATAAAGGAAGAAAGGGAATGATGTATAAAATCATTTGAGACTGGGAATTTTACCCCAGAGTCTGTGTGAGATAGGTGGATAGGGGTGGGGATACAGGAATCACCTAGTTTATTACAGAGTATTTTAGAGCCTAAAACTGTGACGCTGAACCTCTCTTTATGTCACTCTAATAAGGGCAAACTTACTCTGTTGAAAATGCTTACATTCCTGAATTAAAAATTACCCCAACTAGGGGGGCGCCTGGGTGGCTCAGTTGTTAGGCATCTGCATTAGGCTCAGGTCATGATCCTGGAGTCCCAGATCTAGCCCTGCATCGGGCTCCGTGCTAGCAGGAAGCCTGCTTCTCCCCCTCTCACTCCTCCTGCTTGTGTTTCCTCTCTAGTTGTGTTTCTCTCTGTCAAATAAATAAATAAAGTCTTTAAAAGAAGTTACCCCAATTATGGCTTATTCTCAAGTAATAGAAGTCTAACATGCAAATGAATGAAGGTCACTTTTTCTCTTGTTTTGAGGGCTCCAAATTTCTTCCTGTTCATACTATTCAGGTTCTATTTTTTTCAATTGTACCAAAGAATACCAAGTGCAGAATATGAAAAATTCTTGTGATTGGAGGCCTCAGAGCACTTTAGTCATCAAATTTTAATTTGTGTGATGTGTGATATGCAAACAGGCTTTCCAGGCCTCTCTAGGGGAGCTGGTAAATACTCCTTTGCTCCACGTGTTAGTAGGCATTTTCCAGAGAAACAGAAGCTATACATATTTATGTATATATTAATATAAATAATCTTTATATGTTATATACACATAAATTATATATTAGTATATGAACAATTCATATGTACATATATTTCTATATTTATACATGAACATACATTATATCCAAAAAGCATATATATTTATAAAGATATAAAGATAATGCATATGTTTATTACATATACATATGCATATAAAGAGATTTATTGTAAAGAATTGGCTCATGTAGTTGCCAAGATTGAGAAATCCAAGTTCTGCTGTCAGCAAGCTAAATCCAGAAGAGGCGATGGTGTAGTTCTAATTTAAATCCAAATTCAAAGGTAGGAGAGGACTGAAGTCCCCTCTCAAAGAATATCAGGCAGAAAGAGAGAGAGAATTCTTCCTTACTCAGCCTCTGTTCATAGACTGGGTGATGCCCAGTCACATTCAGGAGGGCATTTGCTTTACTCAGTCTGTGGATGCAAATGTTAATGCCATTCTGAAACACACTCACGGATACCCTAGCATAAAGTTTAACCAAATATCTGCCACCTCGTGGTCCAGTCAAGTTGACATTCAGAATTAGCCATTACATCCATGACTTTTAAACAGCTTAAATGGATGTGGGCTCCATTTAGGCATTGATGTTATATATTTGTTTTTTTAAACTGCTAAGCCTGGGCTGGGGAAACTAGCTTAGATCTGAGGCCAAAATCAGGACTACTATACCCAACCCTCAGTATAAATCTTCCACAGCTGAGGGGAGAGACTAATGTGCACACTCACCTGGCCAATAGCTGACAGCATTGTCCCCTGGCTTCCGCCAACCATCCTCTAAGCAGCATGGTAGGCAGAGATGAGTAATGGACCTGGCTCTGAAGCTATGCCCTGGGCCCTGAGTCCCAAGTCGTGGGACTGTGGAAGGTATTCATAGAGAGATTTGAGGACCTCTGCTGATCTGATTTTAGGAAAACAGGGTCTGTATATTTGGAATCATCCTGCGTTTTATGTTTCCCATCTTCTCTTTCTAAAAACAAGAACAAAACTCCATTTAAGTATAACTTATATACAATAAAAAGCACTTCATGACTTTTGACAAAGGAAACCATGTAATTACCACCATAGACAAGATAGAAATTTCTGTCACTCTACAAACTGTCTTGGGGACATGACCTGCTTTGTCTCTATAGATTAGTCTGCATTATTTAGAATTTAATATAAATGGAATCATACAATCTATACTCTTCTGTGTGTGACATCTTTTACTCAGCCTGGTTTTGAAATTCATTCATACTACATTTATCAGTAATTTGTTTCTTTGTATTGAAGAAAAGCATCCAATTATTTAGATTGCTATAATTTGTTTAATCATTGACTTGCAGACAGACATTTTTTTCTAATTTTTGGATATTATAAAGAAAACTATTATGAATATTCATAGTACATTATACATATGCATTTCCCTCAGATCAATTACGGGGAGTGGAATTACCAGGTCATACTGTAAATTTATATTTAACTGTATCAGAAACTCTGAAATTGTTTTCCAAAGTAGCTATAGCATTTAGCATTCCCAAGAAAAGTGTGTGAGAGTTCCAGTTGCTCTGAATCTCTGGTGACCCTTGGTATTGTAAGCCTTCTTTATTTTAGTCATTCTAATGAATGTGTCATGGGATCTCACTGAGTTTTAACTTGTATCTTTCTGATAAGTAGTAATGTGCATCTCTTCATGTGTTAACGAAGTCCAATTTATCAAGTACTTTTTTTTTTTATGGTTCATTATTTCTTTGTCCTATCTACAAAGTATTTGCTTGAACTTTGTCTCCTGTCATCTTGAGTTAGTAAAGTTGTAGTTCTGCATGGGGTACACCGTTGGGAAATAAAACCACAAACACAATCCTTACCTGGCACAGTAACAGTTTCTTAAGAGTAAACTCTTCTGATTCTGCCTGCTTTGGGATGCTTTTTATTGCCTTTAAATAGTTGTTTTAAAATTTGTCCAGCTTTTGTACAAATAACAGTGTGACATGAAGAGTGGATTGGTACAAAGATAAATAAACCAGTCACTGGAGAATTATTTTTATTAATTTGTGTGAGCAAAAGAAGAAACAGGAATCATTTTTTATGGTCAGGAGAATTTAGGACCAGAGACTTTAGAGAATAAACTAGAAATTTTCTTCCTTTAATTAATAGCTTGTTTATTGAGCCAGTATCCAAAAGAAAGAAATAGAGTCGTCACTAGATTTATAGTTTTAGGGATGCTGGGAAGTTGGTTTGTTCCCTTCCTCTTCCCTGTAGTGCTGCCTCCACACACATGCGCACACACATACACACATCATGCTCTGTCCTGCTTTTCTTGTAACATCCCATGGCATTTGAGGAGATTTACAGTAATTCATGCAACTTAAGGAATATGATAATATGCAAAAGTACCTGTATAATCAGTATAATTTTTGGCTTGTTTTGTTTGGTGACTGAATAAAAACATTATTTATCTCCCCAAAGGAGAAGCTTTTAAAGATGGAGAGGCCATGGGTGTTCTGTCTCATTCATTTTAAGTGGACCATCCTCTCTCTTCCACCACCCCTTCCCTTCACTGTCCTTCTGGTTCTCAGGGCCATGCATGCCTTGCATCTCCAGATAAGCTCTGAGTAGAACTAAGGCCATACAAACATAGAATGGGGCACCTTCCCAGAAATTCAGTTAGGGATTTTCTTATCTTCAGTAAGAGGAATTAGCAGCTGCCTCAGGGACAGAAAAAGATATGTTTTGTGCTAGAAGGTTCACAGAAGTGATGCCCCTTACTTATACAAGAACAGGCAACTAGACACTGTTAAACTGTTCTAAGAATAAGGAATCACTTTAAAAGAATTTTTTAAGTAATTATTGGAACAACTGAAATTGCCCAGAGACTTAATGCCCCGGGTGAGTGTGTAGAGGGACGGAGTAGGCCTTGGCAGATGCAAGGAATGCCAGCTTTAAATGTTCTGTGTCCAGGAGTCAGTCTTGTGGGCCTATGCGGGTGAACCCTTCCATATGGACCAGAGGATCCCCTCCACAGAAGTGACCCTCAGGCCTCACTTTTCTTGTTTTCTTTGGGTGAAATGTGACTCTCACACAGTTTAACATCACCTGTTGTGCTTGACTTTTCTCCTTGCTGCTTACAACACACATTTGATATTCTACAATAGGCACATGGAATGCTAGCTTTAACTTCAACCTAATGTTCATATTTCCTGCAACAATTTTGAATAAGCAGTATGACATAATGAGACATGAGTGTTTTAATGAAATTTACATAGGACAGATAAACAGGACATTTGGAAGACACACCTCTTTCTGCTATATTAAAGAAACATTGTAAGGGCTAATGTGTAATTTGGTCTCAAATGTTGTGTGAGCACCTCTAAATCTTGTCGGGCAGAAAACAAATGACTGTTTTGTTGACTTGAGTGAAAAAAAGGCTCAAACCTCAACTTTTTCCATATTTGTAGAGCATTGTTTTTTAAAATGCTAATGTTAATATTCAATATATTTGATCACTTATATATGTTACTTAATATAATAACATACACAAATATTAGCTAACTAAACCCTCACAATTACCCCATGATATAATTGTTGTCTAGAAGCAAGGATCATCGCACATTCTTCTGAATTGGATTAGCTTTTTCCACCTAATTTCATCATCATTTTCTTTTTCCAATATTAAAAAAAACCTTTTTATGTGTATACATTAAAGGTGCTTCATGATACATTACATAATCAAAAATCCCAGCTGGATTTACTGTTATATAAAATATAGCATTAATATATTTAACTGTTATATATTATATATTTTATATAGTTATATATTATATATTTTATATAGTTATATATTATATTTATATATTATATAATCTATATATTATTGTATTTATATATTATATTATATTTATTTGTTATATTATATTTACCTGTTATTTATTATTTAGCATAATATATTTACTGTTATATAACACAGATATTAAATAAGTGACAATTCCAGTTCTTTCCTTGAAAAACTCCAAACCACCCATACTGCCTTACTGTCAGTACAGTTGCAAATAAACTTCTCATTAAATAGTAGGTTAAATGCTCTGAAAGTTTATTGTTAAGCAGCTTAACTGAACCATAAGCAGCTTAACTGAACCAAACAAACATATTTTCCACATATCTTGGTCTAAGACCAAGAAAGGATAGGTGAATATGTGGTTTGTTGGGTTAAGGAGGGCCCAAACCATCACATATTCTAAATATTTTTACCGTGACCTGAAAGCTGACATCATGTCAATTTTGGGAGCACGTCTTTTGAAAGCTTCTGTTATCTGTGAGTTTCCTAAAGAACATTGTTTGGCGGTATTTCACATCTTGACATATATACTTGTCAGATTTGATAGATATTTTCAAGCAGAGGGCTGATCCTTGAGATTATCAGCCATATAATTGGTTCATTTTACAAACATTTATTGAACATCTGGTATATCCTGAACATATTCCTCATTCAACTCATAGCCACATAAATAAAAACTTGCAGAATAAAGAAACAAAACTCTAAGATCAGTAAAGAAAAGTCACATTTTATGTGAATGAAGACAACACTTGAGGCAAAAATCTTTTATGTAGTCAAAATTATCCTTAAAATTCCCTAAGAAGTAGAGTGCCTGGGTGGTTCAGTCGTTAACCATCTGCCTTCAGCCCGGGGTCATGATCCTCGTCTCGAGTCCTGGGACTAAGCCCCTCATCCGGCTCCGTGCTCAGCGGAAAGCCTGCTTCTCTCTCTCCCATTCCCCCTGGTTGTGTTCCCTCTCTAGATGTGTTTCTCTCTGTCAAATAAATAAATAAAATCTTAAAAAAAAATCCCTAAGAAGTCATCAGTTTGGAGACTTACCTATTACTTCTCAATGAGTCTAAACCAACCTGCTTTTCTTCAAGCATTTAGAAAAGATTGTTGATTTTTTTCAGCTGGCTATCAGATGAAGTAACTGAAATATGCTCTTCTTAAAAACCTTGAAAGATTTGCAGGATGCCCACCCTATGAGGGACACATGGGATCAAAGATCTACTAAAAGGGGAGCAGATTCATGTATATCATGTTGTTGTTATTGTGGGGCTTACACTTGAGACTAGAATGGCTGGTGGTTCATTTACTTGCTCTGTTTAAATTTTCTCTCTCCCATTTGCTTGCATGTAACTGAATGTAGGCAAGTTAAATAAGTGTATGTTACAGTCTCCAGTGAAAGCTCATAATGGGGGTGTCTAGGAATATTTCAAACCAGAGGTGATACTTGATCTGCCTTTTGACAGATGAGTAGGAATCTAATAAATGGCTAATATGGAAATTCCAGGGAGCAAATAGCATGAACAAAATCATGGAAGAGTGGGAGTTTCTAGTATATTAATGAAACTAGAACTCGCTCTCCAGGGCAAGAAGATGATGTAAGAAAGATCCAAAGAGGCCAGATTTTGAGGAAGTTTCTCCTTTGGAGAAATCAGAGAGAGCCTTTTATCAGCAATATGAAGGATGTTTGGTCAGAAGTCAAGAACAGAAGCAGGGACAACAGGCCCAGGGGACGTTAAGCATGGATAGCTGAGGGAACTAACCAGGCTCCTGAGATTTATCCCAGGAAACTTTCTAATCCTAGAATGGGGGCCAGACTCTCATGTTGGTGTCCTTTCTCTTCACTGCTTCTTTTGTGTTTTTCCCTTTATGTCAACACCTCTTCTTCCTTAATGAAGAATTATCTATGTTTACATACATAACATTTATATATATAATATTTACATCTTAAAAACAAAAATAAATTAAGTTTTAAAGTACATAGTTAATAATACATATAAATACATATTTTATTCTCTGGGCTAAATTTTTCTTTAGCCTTTTTGAGGTTGCTAGAGAAATCTGTGTTTTCCATCTACTGCCTTTTCGGAGGCTGTTAGGGTCAGTTCTTTCAGGTCATGAGTGTTTCCCTTGGGGTGTGAAAGCATAATCTACATTTCAGGTTTATTTCTTTTTCAGACTAAACATTATTTATTGTTTTGGTCAATGATATGTCCTTAGCACTCACTCAGAGAACTAGTAGCATGACTCTGTCTTCACAATTAATTTTGTTAGGAACAAAAAGTGGAGTTTCAGTTTGGGCACATTATCATCAAAAAATCAGTTTTTAAAAGATATAAGTGAGTTTTCATTTTTGCCACCTTTGCCGACTCTGGGTATTATTATGCCAATCTGATAGGGAAAAGCTGTCTTCTTAATCTAAATGGCTGTCGTCTATTATGATACTGTTTATAGTAATTCCACGTGTATGACCTTTGCTTTTCTTCTTCCACAACATATTCATGCCCTTAGCCATTTTTATTGGAGTGTTTGGATTTTTTTCACTGAGTTGTAACAACCCTTACACAGAATAAATGATCATTATCTTTAATCCTTGTTTCAATTTTTTTTTCAAATATCCATTTGCCTTTAAATTTTATGTTGTTTCAAGATATGTGAGGCTGTGGGATTTATGTAATTTATTTTTTTTCATTTTTCCTTTTGTTTTTTATGTTATACCTCTTCCCAGCTGAAGATTATACAACTCTTGAAAACAGTTATTTCTTTTCTTTACATTTAGTGCTTTAATCCATTCAGAACTTATTTGAGCCCATAGAGTGAGGTAGAAACATACATATTCATTTCACTGGTTTCCACACACTTAAACGTGCTGTTCCTCTCCCTCAAGAAAAGGAGACTCTGCTCAGCCCTGAGGGGCGTGGTTAACTGCCAGCCTCTAGCTGTGAGGGGCGTGGCTAAGTGTCAGCCTCCACAGAGTCCACCACAACTTTCAAGCCAAGGTCAGTCTCAGCCACACTCCTCTTGGGCTGGCCTCTGGCCAGTGACCAGGCAAAGCAGTGCAAAGACTGGCTTTTTCCACTCAGTAAGGGACTCCTCCAAAGAGAGGTCTCTCCATCCCTCTATCGCTCCTCTCTGGACCTTCAGAGACTTCACTTCCGTTAGGTCCGCTTCATGGTCTGACAGCTCTCTGGCCCAATCCTCCTTCCTCTTTTATTCCTTCGCAAGTGTTAATCCCCAAGAAACTTTTGCGCTTCTAAATCCAGCTCAATGTCTGCTTCCCAGAGAATCCAACCAGTCCTCTGATTTACCAATTAACTATTTCCGGACCCTAGTTACAAATAACTCCTAACAAGTTAGGGATCAGGTCTCCTTCTGGGATTTTTATTCCATGGCACTGATTTATTGATGTGTTCTTTTGACAGTTTCATAGTCTAAATAACTAAGTAACTAATTACTAAATTAATGTAATATATAGGTCTATATGCTATGTATGTATAACGTGTATATATAATGAATATTTTTCTATGTATCCCATTTTTCTTGGAAATAAAGTTTCGACTCAATTAAATTCAGAAACACCCTTAAGGTTTTGCTTCCTCTATCCAAGAAAAGGTGCCTTTTCTCGTGCTAGTCTTCTATTTCATCTCATTAAAGTGCTCCATAGACTATCTATGCATATTCCTGCCTATTTATCACTGAATTTATTCCTAAATCTTTTTGTCGTCTTTATGGCTATGGAATTGGGTTTTTAAATAGTTTCTTAATAGTATAAAAAAGCCTATTGATTATAAATAGTGAGTTCTTAAATCAGCCACATCGCTGAACTTTCTAAAGGATTCTAATGGAGATTTGCTTGATTTTCTTAGGTTTTCCATGTAGCAAGAATATTATCTAAAAATATTATAAGTTAAGGAAGCAGATGAGGGGGCGACACCTGCCTTTATGCAACCTTTCAAGAGCAGGGCTCCTGCAAGTGACAGGCAAGACCCGTCTGTCTGAAAATTTTCTGTTGGGCAACCGCATGGCTCACTCCCTCTTCAAAAGTTTTTCAAATCTGCTTCAGCTGGCGGTGAGCACGGCATCATCTCCAGAGATGTCCGATTCTTACGTTGTATGCCTGAAACTAATGTAACATGTGTGTCGTTCATATGTCAATAAAAAAGTCATTGCTTAGGCAAATCAGACCCTTGCCAATTCATCTAACATAGAAACCTTATTTTCTATCTCACTCTGTTTTATTTACTTAAAATGCAGCACGACCAGAAATCATATTATGTCTTCACTAGAAGGTAAGTTTCACAGGTTCAAGGACTTAGTTTGTGTTTTGTTTTGTTTTTTTGTTTGTTTTTTCCTCTGCTAAATCACCACTATGGGATGGTACTAGACTCAGCTGTATTTAAAATAAGCAAATGTAGGGGCACAAGATTAACCTGAGCTAGGGGATGTTACAGTTGCTAATTATCTTAAGAGGTCTTTTTGTTTAATAAGTTGGTTATTTAGTGTTATCAAATAGCATTTTTTCTTCTTGTGCAATGATCTTTTTTTTTTCTTTTTTTGACCTCTTTATATGGTACTCTGAATTAATATATTCTCAAATATTAAATCAACCATGCATTTCAAGAAGAAACAACGCTTGTCACACAATAATAATTTTTGAAATACTATTTTGAGTCCAATTTAGCAATACTGTATTTTATTTAGGATTTTTTCATCCTTATTCATAAGTGTATTGGTTGGTAATTTAAATATTATTCTGTCTTTATCAAAATCAAATTTATTCTACCTTCAAAAATGTACTGCAAAATTCTGACCTTACTTAATGATTTTTAATAGGTTTTTTAAAAATTGCATTTTTATCAAAGCAGTACAAGTATACAGACCCAAATGTAAATGGTAAGGAAAGGCTTTTAATAACATTAACCCAATCTCTTTTCCCTTTCCTCCTCTCCATGAATTTTGTTTCTTTTTGTTTCAGGGCTTCTTGAAGTTTCTTCTGTTTCTGAATTTCTGTATTTTTTCCATATGCCTTCATTTATTAGCTTAGATATTATCTCTTGACTTCTTGATGACTTTGCACATACCAACCTCCTTCTATCTCCCAGGACCCCTCCTCCCAGTGTAATTGTTTTGTTCCAGAGCAGATCTGCATTTTTTAAATTCTTTTTTTTCATATTATTTTGAATATTTAAGTATTTTGCATATTGATAGACATTTTATTTTTATTTTTTTAATTAATTAATTTATTTTTATTGTTACTTAAATTTTTTTCCAGTGTTCCAAGATTCATTCCCCATTCCCCACACCCAGTGCTCCACGCAATAGGTGCCTCCAATACCCACCACCAGGCTCTCCCATCCCCCCACACCCCTCTCTCCAAGTCCCTCAGTTTGTTTCTGTAGAGAAAGGTAGGAGAGGGAAAGTAAATGGGAAGTAGGGTAATTCAGGGAGAGAAAGAAACAAGAGAGACTTTGGACACAGAAACAGATCTGCATTTTTAAACCAGGTACCTGTTTCTTGTTCCATCAGCCAGCATCTTAAGACCTCCACTCTGAAACCAAGGATGCCAGTACATTCGTGCTGCCTTCCCTTTCCTCCGTATTCTCTACATCCTGCTCTCTGTCTTGTCTTTAATTTTATCTATTTTTGTTCAAGTTACACATGTTACAATGTTTTTTATGCAAACCAACAATTCACTATTACCCCCTTCCTAATTTCCTTTTTTGGAAGTCAGTGCCTTTGCATCTCTTGACTAATTCTTTTGTTGTTAAAACCTCTAAGTAATTTTCTTGTCTTGCTGCTTCATGATTTTTCCATTTTGACTTTTCATGAAGGATAAAGAGAATTGAGCTCTTCTTTATCCCCCTGTTTTCACTCATGTAACATGCCCCTCTATCTTCCAATATAGTAAAAATAATATCCATTTACTTTATTTTGCTATGTAATTGCTTTTCCTACCAGAACCATGCTGAAAATTAAGATTATTTATCCATTCCAAAACTCCTTTTTTCCCTCTATAATTATTAATGATACCTAGTTTTTTGTTCACATAGTTTTCCATATAGTCACTACTTAAAAAGTAAGTTTTTTCTAAGTTTTCTAAGAATTTTCTAAGTTCCCTTTCAACAGATTAAGTTCTATAAAGCATAGTCTGGGTTTCGACTTCTTGAAGGAAATCTTTTCCAGAAACTCCTGACCTCCAATCTTTACTCTTCTCCTCTGCATCTGGGCATTTCTCCTGTATCTTGCCTGGTACATAGTTCCAGTTTCCTATGGCTTGTGCCTTTAATTTTTTTAGTCTACCTTTTTATTTTGGAGGAGTACATAATCCAATACCTTCCTGAGAAACTTGCATGGAGAGCAATATTTTAAAATGTTAACTTCTTATTAGTAACAAATTAAAATCCAAAGTTACAGAAAAGTTTGAATTGTTAGTTTAAGTATAAAGGGCTTTTATTTAACCTCTATCTAGATTCATCTATTGTTATTATTACCTTTGTTGCTTTATTATTTACTTTCTTTCTCTGATAGATATATTTGGCTGTTTCAGGAATGAAGCAACAAAGAGGGTCTCGCAAGGGTCTCGCATATCTGGTTGTCAGCTGAGCCAAGTAATAGCTCAAAGAGGGCCTTAGAGCAAGATTACCTATCCTACCTTCCTTATTTCTTCTCTAAAGACTTGTGGTACTGTACTTTCCCACCCCTACATATATATAAAAACAGATGGCGCCCTACCTGAGCCTGCTGCTCTCTGGTGCCTCTGCCTTTCATGGGGTTGTACCCTCTCTGCTCTTCAGACCACCTGGCTTCAGCCCTTGTACCAGCGGCCTCAGGCCAGTTGCACTGAGCTTTAACCCATGGGAAACACACAATTCACCTTCATTCTTCTAGAAATGTGTTGAAAGCCATCATCTGCTTTTAGCTTTTCTGCTATTTTGGTGGTTTAAGGTATATATGTTCTGCATTCTTTTATTACTAGTTAATGTAGTAACTGGATAAGAAGAAAGTGGACATGTAAATATATTCAGCCCCATGTCTTGGCTTGGAAATGGAATAATTATAGTCTAGAACTTACTTTTTTTAAAAAAAAATTTAATTTGTAAGGAATTTGGAAGGAGCAAGAGACAGTAGAAGTAAGAAGTGAGGCAATTTGTAAGGGACCTAACAGAAATCTGGGATTTATAAGAATTGATGTATAATTTCTGTTTTTGTCTTTGTAAAAATACATAAGTATTTTTATTTATCAATTATTCTACTTTTGTAGTTTTAAAATTTAATTCCCTGCATCTCAGTTTCCTCATCTTTAAAACAGTGTTATTAGTAGTGTCTATTTCAATGATTGGTAGAGAAGATTAAATCTTACAGAGAAACTAGAAGAGTTAATGCCAATATTAGCTGCTATTTATTCCCCCTCGTTATCCTGGGTTTTTTTTCTTGTTCTAGTCTTAATTTTTTTTTAAGATTTTATTTATTTATTTGATACAGAGAAACACACACAGCTAGAGAGGGAACACAAGCAGGGGGACTGAGAGAGGGAGAAGCAGGCTTCCCACCTAGCAGGGAGCCAGATGCGAGACTGGATCCCGGGTCTCCAGGATCATGACCTGAGCCGAAGGCAGTCGCTTAACCAACCGAGCCACCCAGGTGCCCTATCTGCTGTATTTTTTAGAAGTCTAAATAGAGAACTAAAAAAAAAAATAACTGTCATCTTTTCATTTTGTGTGAATTTTCAAACTCATTTGGCAAGTTGTAACCACAAATCCAGAGCTGTTTGTTTTTATGTAATTCTTTATGGAAACATGAGATATTTTACTATATGAATTCTACAAAAATGAAAGATTAGATTGATAAAGAATATATGAGATTGCCTTTACATATATTTAAAAATAGATTTATTCTGTATTATTTTATATTTTGAATATGCTATAAAGAATCTATAGTTTC